>JAQZBX010004089.1:0-61978 GCA_029593785.1 Cabassous unicinctus
AAAAAGAAAGAAAGAAAGAAAGAAAGAAAGAAAGAAAGAAAGAAAGAAAGAAAGAAAGAAAGAAAGAAAGAAAGAAAGAAAGAAAGAAAGAAAGAAAGAAAGAAAGAAAGAAAGAAAGAAAGAAAGAAAGAAAGAAAGAAAGAAAGAAAGAAAGAAAAGCTTTGCAGATAGTAAATTGCTTTGAACACAGAAAGGATGTTGCTGTCTTCCTGGGCAATATGCCTGCTACAGAAGTGTTGATTCAACGCATAAAAAAGCAGTTTGCAAGTAAAGCAGACTGTCTAATGGATAGTACTAAAGGGGGAGGGGTGTGTATTGTGAAGCCAATTCTATAACATTTTGTGGATGTAGTTGCTTGGCATTACCTTCCATTGAGTGTCATTGATGGCATTCAATTAAAACAATATTTCTTCAAGTCATACTACATTAGGGGATGTAGAAAATAGAACAGCAGGGCCGGCTTCATGGACATGCCACCTGTGCAGTCATAAAGAGCTCCACACTTAGAAGGTGCTGCACTTGGTTTAATGTTCTGCTGTCTTCAAATTCTTATAAAATTTAGACCAAGAGCCCCACATATTTGGCTTTGCAGAGCCCTGCATATTATGCAGCTTGGCCTGTATAGAAAATAGAGGATTCGGCTTCTCACCTCCAGGTGCTGAAAAGTTGTGTCTTAGAATCATGTTGGGACTGTAGTGTCTGAACTTGCTTTATTTTTCTGAGCCTTGGTTTTTTCACTTTGTATATAAAGGTACTGCACTGGCTGTGATCTAAGGAGAGAAAATGAGGACTTAAACATTAACTTGATTTTCCAACAGTAAGCAGTAGAACCAAGACATTGAAAGTCCTTTTCCTGATTTTCAGCCAGGAAGAAAGGACTTTGAGAGCGAAGCTTTCTGCTGAGTGCAAGATATGGCTCAGCCAGGTGCAAGTGGCATCAGATCTCCAGGTGTTAGGGCATTCAGGAATACCTGGGTGTGTTAAAGGAGTGCTCAGTGGAATGTATTTGGAGACCTGGGGCAAGGTTGAGACTGGCAGATGCATCAAAAATGGGAAACAGGGTGAATATGCTATTATGAAAGCTTATTAAAAACTCCAGAACCAGATGTAATTCAGAAGTTTTCTTATTTTTGAAAGGTAACATGATACCTATTCCATTGATTATGTAAAATCCCCCAGCACAATACCTCATGATCAAGTGTGTGGGTTTTCCTGCAGTGAAATGTATACCTGTTCACACCAAGTAAAAAAGATAAATGTAAACAGATGAACAGCTTTGTGTCAGCTTAGGTCAGGTTCTGTCAAGTCAGGTCAAGTTTAACCATAAATGAGTTACAAACTTTTGGTTTTCAGAGATGTTTGGATTTTGGAATTGTGGATAAGGGATTATAAATGGGTCATTTGGGGGTGGATGTGGCTCAAATGGTTGGGCATGTGCCGGTGAGCCGCCAGGCCCCAGGAGCCATGCAGCAAGATGATGACGTAACAGGAGAGAGACAAGACGAGATGCTCCAAAAGCTCCGAAAACCAGGATCCGAGGTGGCGCAGATGGCAGAACACCTCTCTCCTACATCGGAGGCCTCCAGGATCGAATCCTGGTGAAGACTGGAGGAGGAGGATGAGAAGAGATGAAACAGACCCAGAGAATTGCCCAGCAAATGGACACAAAACAGCAAAATGGGGAAGGAGGGTTTAAAATGGATCAAGTAAATAAATAAATCTTAAAAAAAAAAATGGGTCATTAGAACTCTGGAGAGTGGATATAGGTCAGGCATGTCTCAAGTAGAGCCATTCTCATGGCTCTTACTGTGAGAGCCCTGAATGCAAACATTCTTTGTGCTGAAACAAATGGAAGATGGAAGACCTGAAGGTACAACACAGTGAGCCTCCATTCTCATCATCTCTTTTAGGAACACTGCTGCCCTCCTTATCCAGCTTCTCTAGCTTGGCAGTTTTTTAAACACGTGGTCTCTCTGACCATATTTTCAAAGTGGAAAATAGCATTTTCAGAACTGGCTGTCCCTAGGATTCATCTGTCATTTTTGCTCAGTGTTCCTTGTCTGGTGGTTGGCACAAGTGGCTCTCTCCACTTCTGAGACGGGCTTAAAAATCCCTAGCCAAATACCCAGCCTCTTCATTAGCAGCCTTCTGGTCCCTGGACCAAATAAAGCCAATGAAATCTACTGATACTTATATGGCATTTTCTCCAGGAAATTAGAAATAAGCTCTGTCCAGATTTTATATTGCATTCTTCATTTACTTGCTGCTTTGTTTGGACCCTAAAATGGACTTCAGTGGAAGCTGTCAGAGACCAAGCAAAACCAATCCTATTCTTTGTTGGTTTACTAGGAAAGTGGTTCTCAAAGTGTAGTCCCTGGATGAGCAGCATCAGTCTTACCTGGGAGGTTGTTAGAAATGTAAATTCTCAGGGCCTACTCCAGACCAACTGAAACAGAAACTTGGGGGATGGGGCCAGAGATCTGGGTTTTAACAAGCCTTCCTGGGGATTGCACTGCAGGCTGAACTTTGAGAACCACTGTGCTAGGTAATTGATTTTCTATTTCACCTGTATGAGGATAAAGGCAGAAGGATGTGATAGATGCTGATTGTTTCCAACAAATAGTCTGTCTTTTCTTCTTCCTGACCCACTCAACTCCATTTGCATTGAAGGAGGTAACATTTCCAGTTAAAAATCCTCACCTCCCCGATCCCTTACATCTGAGGTTGCCAAGTGAGTCACTTCTCACCAATGAGATATAAGCCAAAATTTACTTGGTGGGTGCAGCATTTTCCCAGGGATGGATAATTAAAGGAATTCACAAGATTCCACAAAGTATCTGTAGATCAGCTCTAATAAAGATAAAGGGCATGGTGTAACAGGAAAAAGGAAGCCCAGGCTAACATCAGGGAAGTCTGAAGCACCTGGGTGCAGTTTCCAGGTACTTCTCTGGGTGACAGAGGATGTGCTTCCTCTCAAGATCACAAACCACCAAGATCCACGTGTGATATTTTCATTCTCAGGGATTCCAAGGTACAAGTTTGCTGAGGGGTCCTTTAACTCCGCTGGTCAAGTAATCAAAGCCACGCTGTAATCAGGTAAACCAGTTGCCAACCACCAACCTATGCATTTTCACCAAGCAATGTAGACAAACTGGTATAGGATGTCTCTAGGAGTGTTTGGGACTTTAAACACTTATTAGAAATCACTAACCTGTACATTTCTTCCCTTTCTTGGTCAAGGGTCAGTGCTACAGTTTCAGGCATCAGTGGAGATAAGAATGGAGCTGCAAATTAACTGTATCCCTGCCCAGTGATATATCTGGAAATGCTATTATTTTCCAGATCAAAAGGGGTGGATGCAGCAGGCACACCTCATCTACCCTTCTTCCTTTTTTCCTTTGTGGAATGCGGCATGATGTCTGGAGTACAGTAGCCATCCTATGACCAGGAAGATGGAATCTACATTAAGGAGAGTTGAAGAGGAAGATACAATGAGTCTGTGTCTCTGTGGCATTTCTGAGCCTTTCTCTAGAACTTCTTAAGTGAGAAAATGGGTCTTTACTTGTTTGTTTAGCTACTGTTCCTTGAGTAGCTAGGAACCTTATCCTTGAGGTTTTGTTACTGTAAATGAATGTGATCTTCAAGCAAGCAAAAGGTTGAGTCAATTTTTATGAACGATGTGTCTTTCTTGAGCTGCTCCTGTCCTCCAAACAACCCTGTGATGTGAGGAGTATTTATTTCCATTTTACAGATGTGGAAATATAGGTCCAAGAAATAAAGAAATTAAAGTCTCACAGTTAGTAAATGACAGAGCTAGCGTTTAAAACTGAGTGTCTCCAAGGCCTTGAGACAAACTTCTATTGTGGGGGGCTTCCTTGACTGCAGGAACAAATCACAGTCTTGGGTGTCCAGAATTATAAAATTTTGAGGGCCCTCTTTGAGATAAATGAGAGAAAAATATGACTTTAATATTGCTAGGATCCTCCCAGGGCCTTGGAAAGGGTCTGGGAAAATGAAGGGCTCTTATCTCTGCAAGATAGCAGACTCTGTTAAACTTCTATTGACAAGGATCATTGTCTTCTAGTGTAATGTATCACTCCAACCTGAAAACTTAATATTGTGGAATACCAGAAAACAAGATTCCAAACTTTTTTTTTTTTTTTTTTGAGAATCTCAAACCTGTTTTCATGTTCTCACGGTCACTAACATCCTTAATGAAACAAAGTATATCCTATTCCTATATCACCATCACTTCATGAATTGGGAAAATTCCCTTCCTTTCTATGGATATTAATTGGCATTGGACTTTAGCTAGTGCAAGCGGCTGTGGATTGACATCCCATCCTTTTGAAGAGACAGAGTGGTGGAGTTAAAAGAGCACTGGATTTTAATCGCCTTATGACAGCGATTAAAAGCACTTTCCCTGGAGTCATTCTGCCAAGGCTTAAATCCAAGCTCAGAGATTTCCCAGTTCCATGAACTTGTCTCTCTGTTTCCTTATCTAGAAAATACAGATAATGGTAGTACTTTCTCAGGGGGATTTTATGAAAATTCACTAAAACAGCACATGCCACGGACTTCTTTAGCAGGCATTGGCTCGTGGTACTCAACGAATGATGCTGATTACCACCACTAATCCTGCATCTCTTAGCTGTGTGATGTTAGGGAAGTCATTTCTACTCCTCAGTTTCCTCATTTATATGAAGATGGGATAGACTAAATTGCTCTCCATGAAACCTTACTTGGAAATTGAAAATTCTAAATTCTATACAGGCTTGCGTTTATATGTCCTCATGAAATCATTGAGTATCTGTTTTGTTTATATTTGTTTACTTAGCCTATAGCATAATGCCTGGCACAGAGCAGCCATTCAATAAATATCTGTTGAATGAATGAATGTTTGCAAATATATAGCTTTTTAATAATTAGACTCTAACTTATCCAATCAAAAGCTGTACAACTGAAGTTGTCAGCAAATATTTCTCAGGAGAATATGGTAATGGTAAAGAAGGATACTCAGTTCTGCTGTGCTTTAGATCTGAAGGGTAGCATGGTTTCACTCCCATCACGTTTTGTACCAGACATGATCTAAACGCCACTAATTCCCAGCAGGAATCCAAGTCTGAAGTCAATTTTGCTGTTATGCTTTCCACTTACCTTTTATTTGATAGCACACAGCCTCATGACTTTGTGGTAATCTCAAACCTATTTTCATTTACTCATGCTCACTATTGATTTTAATTCCAACTTCACATTTCTCTTGCAATTTGTCTGTGCAGGTGAGCTTCCTCCAAGTTCTGCCACCCCACAGATGGCCAAGATGAATCCAGCTGCCCTAGGTGATTGCGTCGGCATCCTCTTCTTCCATCCCTGTCCTAGATGCTGTGGCCTTTCCTAAAGAAGCTGACCTTCCCTGTGAGGAGAGACCCATTCTTTAGTCAAGGACAGCCAGTAGCAAAGTTATCCTTAAAACCTTGAAGCAGCTCTTCAAGGTCATTCCTTGCTTGGCTCATCCAGTCTATTTCCAAAGCAGTCCTGAGACACAAATCAAAGACAAATCTCTGATGTGTCTCATGATCACTAGACTGCAGTGACTCTTAGGAGTTTTTAAATTGCCAGTCATATAATGTATGGAAGGCTTTTTTTTTCTCTTTATTTTATCTCTGAGAAGCAGATCACCAACACTCGTCAATAAAATTCCAGGGTCAATTTTATTTTCCTGCTGGGGACAACATTGACATTGTCCTCACAAGCCTCAGGAAGTTCTGTTTGTACCAAGGACAGAGAGCCAGATACTGCAAAGCAGGTCACGTAAGTAACAGTATCCACCCAGGGATCGAGAAGGAAGCATATCTCCCCATTTCATCTCTGGAAAGAAGATCATGAAAGTAACGAGGTGGAAATACACCCATATGACATTCTCTCTCCTCCTCCACCACCTTTGTCTGGAACTCCACCACAAACCAATTCTCACTGCCTTCATAATTATTTAACTAACATTTTATATAGGAATCTGATCATTACTCTCCTGCTTAAAACCTTGATAGTTTCCCACTCCCTCTACATAAAATATAAACTCCTTCCCCTAGTTCACAAGATTTGAAATACCCTCACCCTGCCTACCCTTTTTTTACAATCTCTATATTTTTTTCTTTTTTTTTTTTTCTATCTCTTTATTTTTAAAGAAGTTTTAGAGTACATAAAAGTTTCCTGCCTACCTTTTGGATCCTACCTCAGGCCATCTTTCCCCTCTCTCACAACGTCCTAGTCCAACTGGTCTCTTCTATTTGCTGCACCCACCTTCCTGTCTTCCATTCACTCTTCATTCTCCCCAAAAATTTTCTCTCTCCCTTCACTTGTGGTGGCCTCCTTCTCCTCCTCACTCCCAAATTATCACCTCCAATCTCCCTTCCAGGGAGAGACTGTCCCTGAATCTGCTTGCTAAGGGAGAATCTCTGTCACAACACTACATATATTTTTCTTCAAAGGCCTTACTATAATCTGAAATTGTTTACTCATTTAGTGCCTGCCTCCGACCACTAGACTGTAAACTTCATGAGGAGAGGATCTTGTGGCTGAGCCTTCCAACCACATGTAGACCAGTGCCTGGTGTACATGCTTGATTAAATATTTACTGAAGGAATTAGTGCTGTTCTGTAGATGGTGTGTCATATTACCTAATCCTCATATCTGCCCTGTGAAATAGCTCTGATGAGTGTTTCTGTTTCTAAGATGGCTTCCCCTGCTATGTAGTAAAGGAACTGGACAGGAGCTATTAGAGATGAGATTCCAACCCAGGTATTCCAACCCAGAGGGGTTCTGTGCATTTCCCCCATCCCTTACTGCCTTAAGTATCAAAACCCTCTGAATACAATTTGAATGCCAAAGCGCATTGCAAATATAAAGCAGTTTTCCCACACCCTGCCTACCTATTAATGAGAGTAAACAAATTGCCTTTAGTTGCCCAAAAGTATTTGTTTAACTCCAAGACTCCCAGCCCTGATCATTTTTCAACAGCATATCATCATTCGTATATGAGGTGAGTCCTCAAGGAGTGTCATATTTCACTTCTGTTTCAGAGATTTCCACAGAGAAAAACAGAAACTGTATAAGAGCAGGTACTTTGTCTTGATTATCAGTATCCAAAGGCCTAGAAGTGTGCCAGAAATTAAAAGTAACTCAAGCATCTGTTGAATAAAAGGATGAAGTTCAACTGATGATAGTAATAAAGAATATAATGCATTAATGATAAATCATTTAAATTATATAATATACAAGCACATATAATATAAATTCAACAAAAATGAATTCATTAAAGCATTTATTGAACACTTAATATGTGCCAGACATTTATCTAAACACTTCTTGTGTTAGCCTATTTCATTCTTATAACAACTTGATGAAGGAAGTGCTATTATTATCCCCATTTTGCAGATAATGGAACTCAGGCAAAGATAGATTAAATAACTTTCCCAAGATATCATAGCCAGGAAGTGGCAGAACTGGGATTTGGATTTCTCTATTCCTTGGTCTTCCCTAATGATTGTTAAGTCCATTTCCAGCACCAGATCAACGAATCCACAGAGATATCTTTGGAGAGAGGAAATTGCAGTCATGAGAGCAAGCCTTCCCCTGTTTTGTGTATGCCACTATTCCACATCCCTTTTTATTCCCACCCTCCTGTCCCCACCCAGTGCCCACCCAAGAACCTAAAGTGAAAAGTAAAACTAGTTTCTTTCACATAAATGTTAGGGGCTCCTCTTCTGTGCTGTGAATTCTCTGGCACCAACTCCTCAGAACAGACTTCTGTTGGTATGTAAAGTATAAAAGAATAATCTTCCCTTTCCTGCCAAGTTGAGAACTGGGCAGCATAGAGTCAGAAAGAGGGAGACTGAAATATTACCTTTAGTATCAATTGCTTTTTTTTTTTTTTTTCCAAAATTAGTAAACTTATTTCAACTTCAAAAATAAAATAACAGACATAAGGCAGCTTAACAAATTATGGAAGCATTGCTTTAAAAATCCTATCCAGGCACATTTATCTAATTTAATCCTAAAAACAAACTCAATTGTTTGTCCAGTGTTCAGAAAGATGAATAAATGAGCACAGGTTTGGTTCAATGACATGACCAAGGTCTCCTTGTTAATGAAGAAAATGCATGATCATATTCACATATCATAAAATGGAATTCCATATAGGTACCTTCTTTGCCTTTGCTATAAAATATTATAATATTACCATCAACTATTGTCTATAAGTTACATTAGTTGTATTTTTCCCGTGTATCACCATATTCTTAATATCTTATAATAGAACATTCTTGTATTATTAACCAAAAAATCTTGTCTACCACTGAAATTACTATGTTATTCAGCTGTCTTTGAATTAACATTAACCTCTCTAGATTATATTTATAAATCAGCAGTGCCAGTTATACTCATTGTAATGTGTTACCATCAACTCTATCCATTTCTACATATTTACAATCCCCCTTATTAAATATTCTACATACATTCAGCATCAACTCCCCATTCTCAACCCACCTTCTGTCTCCGACTAACCTATACTCTATAATTTAACTCCATATGTTTACGTGTTGTACTTAGTTCTTATCAGTGAGGCCACACAATATTCGTCCTTTTGTGTCTGGCTTATTTCACTCAATATCCTAAAGGTTCATCCATGTTGTCATGTGCTTCCCCAGTACATTTCTTCTTATGGCTGAATAATATCCCATCGTATGTATATACCACATTTTGTTTAACATTCATTGGTTGATGGGCCCTTAGATTGATTCCATCTTTTAGCAATTGTAAATAATGCCACTACAAACATTGGTGGGCAAGGATCTGTTCACATCCCTGCTTTCAGTTCTTCTGGATGTATTCCTAGTAGCCGGATTGTTGGATTATATGGCAATTCTATATTTAGCTTCTTGAGGTACTGCCAAACAATTTTACATTCTCACCAACAGTGAACGAATGTTATTATTTCTCCACATCCTTTCCAGCACTTGTAGTTTTCTGTTTTTTTAATAATGGTCATTTGGTAAGGACTGAAATGATACTGTAGATTTGATATGCATTTCTCTAATATCTAGTGATACTGAGTATCTTTTCATGTGCTTTTGGACGTTTGTATTTCCTCTTTGGAAAAATGTCTGTTCAAATATTTTGCCCATTTATTAATTGAGTTGCTTGTCTTTTATTTGTTGAGTTGTGCGATCTCTTTATATCAAATAGATATCAAACTTCTTATTGGATATGTAGTTTCCAAATATTTTCTCCCATTGTGTAGGCTGCCTTTTCACTTTCTTGACAAGGTCCTTTGATGCACAAAAGTGTTTAATTTGAGGAGGTTCCATTTATCTATTTTTTCTTTTGTTGCTTGTGCTTTGGGTATAAGGTTTAAGAAACTACTGCCTACCACAAGATCTTGAAGATGTTTTCCTACATTTTCTTGTAGGAGTATTATGATTGTAGCTTTTATATTTAGGTACTTGATCCATTTTGATTTAATTTTTGTATAAAGTGTGAGAAAGGTGTCCTCTTCCTCTTTTTTTGCATATGGATATCCAGTTCTCATAGCACCATTTGTTGAATAGCCTGTTCTGGCCCAGCTGAGTGGACTTAACAGCCTTGTCAAAAACCACTTGACTGTAGATGTGAGGGTCTGAGTTCTCAGTTTGGTTCCATTGGTCAATCTGTATATCTTTATGCCGGTACCATGCTGTTTTTACTACTGTAGCTAAGTAGTATGCTTTAAAGTTAGGAAGTTAGAGTCTTCCAACTTCATTCTTTTTTTTTTTTTTTCCAGAGATTTTTTGTGTATTCGGGGGCTCTTACCCTTCCAAATAAATCTGATAATTGTCTTTTCTAATTCAGCAAAATAGGCTGTTGGAACTTTTATTGAGATTTCATTGAATCTTTATATCAGTTTATGGAGAATTGACATCTTAATGATATTTAGTCTTTGAATCCATGAACACAGAATGTCTTTCCATTTATTTAGGTCTTCTTTAGTTTCTTTTAGCAATGGTTTATAGTTTTCTGAATACAGGTCCTTTATGTCTTTGGTTAAGTTTATTCCTAAATATTTGATTCTTTTAGTCCCTATTGTAAATGGAATGTTTTCTGACTTCCTCCTCAGTTTGCTCATTAGTAGTGTATAGAAAATGCTATTGATTTTTGCATGATACTCTTGTATCTTCCCACTTTGCTGAACTCATCTATTAGTTCTAGTGAGAATGAGAAAGGATGTTATATTTTGTCATATGCCTTTTCTGCATCAATTGAGATGATCATGTAATTTTTCTTCTTCAATTTATTGATGTGGTGTATTCCACTGATTGATTTTCTAGTGTTGAACAACCCTTGCATACCTGGTATAAAAAACCTGATTGATCATAGTGTATAATTCTTTTAATATACACTGTGGATTTGATTAGCAAAAATACTTGATTAGCAAGTATTTTGTTTAGGATTTTTGCATTTTTATTCATTAGAGAAATTGGTCTGTAATTTTCTTTTTTCAGAATATCTTTATTAGACTTTGGTATTAGGGTGATGTTGGCTTCATAGAATGAATTAGTAGTGTTCGCTCCTGTTCAATTTTTTGGATGAGTTTGAGAAAGATTGAAATTAGATCTTCTTTAAATAATTGGTAGAATTCACAGGTAAAGTCATCTGGTCCTGTGCTTTTCATTTTGGGGAGATTTTTCATGGCTATTTCAATTTCTTTACTTGTGATTGGTTTGTTGAGGACTTCTGTTTCTTCTAGGGTTACTGTGGGTTGTTTATGTGTTTCTAGGAATTTGTCCATTTCATCAGTGTTGTCTAGTTTGGTAGCAGTTGTTTGTAGTATCCCCTTATGATGTCTTTTATTTTTGTGGGGTCAGTGATAATGTCCCCCCTCTCATTTCTGATTTTACTTATTTGCATCTCCTATTTTTTTTTCCTCTGTCAGTCTGGCTAAGGGTTTGTTGATTTTGTTGATCTTCTCAAAGAAGCAATTTTTGGTTTTGTTGATTCTCTCTATTTTATTTTATTCCCCATTTCATTTATTTCTGCTCCAATTTTTGTCATTTCTTTACTTCTGCTTGCTTTGGGATTAGTTTGCTGTTCTTTTTCTAGTTCTACCAAATGTGCAGTTAGGTATTTGATTATAGTTCTTTCTTCTCTTTTAATGTAAGCATTGAGGGCTATAAATTTTCCTCTCAGCACTGCCTTTGCTGTATCCCGTAAGTTTTGATATGTTGTGTTCTCATTTTCATTAGTCTCAAGATATTTGCAGTTTCCTCTCTGACCCACTGTTTAAGAATGTATTGTTTAAGCTCCATATATTTGTGAATTTTTCCTTTTTCTGCCTCCTATTGACTTCTAGCTTCATTCTATTTTGATCAAAGAAAGTACTTTAATATCTAATTTCAATCTTTTAAAATTTACTGAGATCTGGCTTATGACCCAACATATGGTCTAGGAGAAAGATCCATGAGCACTTGAGAAAAATGTATATCCTGCTGTTTTGGGGTGTAATGCTCTATAACTGTCTGTTAGGTCTAGTTCATTTATCATATTATTCAAGCTCTCTGTTTCCTTATTTATCCTTTATCCAGATGTTCTATATAATGCTAAGAGTGATGCTTTGAAGTCTCCAAATATTATTGTAGAGACATCTATTTCTCCCTTCAGTTTTGCCAATGTGTCTCATGTATTTTGTGGCACCTAGACTAGGTGCATACATATTTATTATTACTTCTTCCAGGTCCTAATGAATTGCCCCTTTTATTAATGTATAGTTACTTTCTTCATCTAACAGTTTTGTGTTTAAAATCTATTTTTCCAATATTACTATTGCTAATCCAGATCTGTTTTGATTACTATTTGCATGGAATATCTTTTTCCAACCTTTCAGTTTCAACCTGACTGTGTCCTTGCATCTAAGGTGAGTCTCTTCTAGGCAACATATAGATAGCTCATATCTTTTTAATCCATTCTATCAGTCCATGTCTTTTGATTGGGGAGTTCAATCCATTAGCATTCCATGTTATTGAGTAAAAGTGTTACTTACTTTGTCCATTTATCCCTTGGTTTTCCATTGGCACATCTTACTCTTGTCTGTCTTTTAGTCCTTTTAGTTACCCTTACTTATAATCTTCATTTCTACACTCTACTCCAATGCTTCTGCCTTTGTTTTTTCCTTTCAGGCTACAGCACACCCTTCAGTATCTCTTGGTGACAAACTCAGTTTTTTGTTTGTGAAAACCTTAAACCCCCCCCCCCCTTTTTTTTTTAACAGTTTTGCTGGATAAAGAATTCTTGGCAGGCAGTTTTCCTCTTTCAGTATCTTAAATGTATCACACCACTGCTTCTCGCCTCCATGGTTTCTGATGAGAGATTGGCCCTTAGTCTTATTGAGGTTTCCTTGTATGTGATGCTTACTTTTCTCTTGATGCTTTCAGAATTCTCTATTTCTGGCATTTGACATTCTGAATAGTTGGTGTGTCAGAGTAGGTCTATTAGGATTCATTCTGTTTACAGTACGTTGTCCTTGAATATTGATATTCATGTCTTTCATAGGGTTGGGAAAATTTCAGTCATTATTTCCTTAAATATTCTTTGTGCTCCCTTTCCATTTAGAACACCTATAATGCATATGTTTGAGTGTTTCATGCTGTCATTCAATTCCCTGAGAACTTGTTCCATTTTTTCCATTGTTTTCTCTTTCTGTTCTTCTGTGTTTTCAAGTTCAGATGGTCTGTCCCCCAATTCACTAATTCTGTCCTCCATCAATTCAAATTTGCTCTTATATGCCTGTTATATAGTATTTTTAATCTCATCCATTGTGTCGTTCATCCCATAAAACCTTTGTTACTTTTCTTTGCAGACTTTCAAATTGTTCTTTTTTATTAAGCAGAAATTTTATATATATTTATACTTAAAAAAATTTTTTTTAATTTTATTGAAATATATCATTCATACATGAACATACATAAACAATAAGTGTATAGTGAAAGTTGTGAGATAATATGAAAGAATATCTTCAAACTCTTACTACAGTACTAACTGTAGTCCGTACCTGACATATCCTGTATTTTCCCCCAACCCTCCCTATTATTTTTTATTTATTTACTTTTATCCATTTCCCCCCTCCCACCTCACCCCCATTTTTGCTGTTTTTGTGTCCATTCACTGGGCAGTTCTCTGTGTCTGTTTCCTGCCCTCTCTTCTCATCCTTTCCTCCTGTCTTCACCGGGATTCGATCCTCAGAAACTCTGATATGGGAGAGAGCTGTCCCACTGTCTGCGCCACCTTAGTTCTTGGTTTTTTGGCATATCTCATCTTGGCTCTTCCCCATGTCCCTCTCCCGTTACATCATCATCTTGTTGCGTGACTCGGCAGGGCTTGGCAGTGCACCTGCACATGGGGCCTGGCAGCCCACATGCTTTCCATATTTCTCCTTTTTTTTCTTTTTTCTTTTTCCTTTTTACCGGGAAGGCCTGGGGTTCGAACCCAGGTCCCTCCATATGGGTGATGGACGCCCAACTATTTGAGCCACATCCGCCCCCCTGCTATATCTCCCAAGGTTGACCAAAGACACCCAGAGTTACAGTCACCTCCCATACAGGATGGTCATATAATAAATCAGGCTTGGTTTATCACCAGCATTCTGAAAACCAGACCTAGAGAGAAAAACTAGGTCTGGGGACATATGCATGGTTTCTAATATAGTGAATGTTTAGTCTACCCTGATTATCACAAAATCAGGACAGCGAGACTATTCACATCAAATTGTTCTTTATGCTAACACAGTGTCTTCTTAATATCCTTTATCTCTTTAGTCATATTTTCCTTCAACTTCTTGAATTGATTTAGGACATTTTTGTGAACATCATTGCACAGTTGTCTTAAATCCTGTGTCTCATCAGGATTCTTGGTTTGTTCCTTTGGCAGGTCCGTATCTTCCTTTTTCTTAGTATGGCTTGCAGTTTTTTGCTGATATCTAGGCATCTGACTATGTTGGTGATTTTACTCTGTTGGTTAATTCTTCTCTCTTGCCTAGTGGTTTTGTTTCACAGCTATTCTTTGATTTTTGGTTCAATATTTCCTAAAACACTTAAGATTTCCCTGTTTTTGTTATCAAAACAGGGCCAAGGACCCGTTAACAGGGTGCAGATCAGATCAGCGGAGCCTGGGAAAGGAATGAGAGACAAGCTTTGTCTTCCTTCACTTTCCTGACTGGCCAACAGATGGTGATCATTGGCAAACCTTTCCTTAGATATGGATCTTTTCCGTTTCCACCGACCTGATTTTCTCAGGCAGTGATTCAAAGCCACATTATGGTGTTTAAACTCACTATAGATAAACCACACTCAGACCTCTGCCACACCCTTCCTCTTCTCAGGGAGGCATATGTCCTTTCCCCTCTATGTTGGCCACTCAGCCACAGATTTTACAGAGGCTGTTCACCTTGAGGGTGGGGGATGGGTGGCGTTCCCAACCATTTGGGCTAGTAACACACAATTTTCCTTTTGGCCTCCTCTTTTCTCTGTCCCCAATCCCTCCTGGGTGATGAGGCTCTCATGGTCTGCAAATCCCCAAAGCAGCTACCTCAGACAACTTCTGCTCCTTCTTCCCTGTCTTGCAAGAGAGTTGCATCCTGCCTGACCTACTCCAACACCATCTTCCCAGAAGATCAGTCGTTTTTGATGTGTGGGAGAAATGAAGGAGGTAACCTCAGATAAGGCCAGTATGGTCCAGAATTGCCACATTGGTCTTAAGACATTTAAAATCATGTCATCTTTACCTCACTGGCTTTCCCTCTTATTTGAGTAAATATCCATCTAATCACTGGAAATCTGTTCATTTTCTTTCAGTTGATGTATTTTGGGTCTTCCAAGGATGGAAAATAATGTTTTGATTATTATTAGGTTGAACTACATGAATAGATATTAAATCATTTTTGACCCACCAGAAATGGCAGTTTATTATGGTTCAAGCTAATGAATATGCTCAGAACTTCCTACAGCATATTTTTAACCAAAAAATGGGGTGAGAATAATGAGTATTTGAATGTTAACTGATCAATGATAATAGATTAAATTAAGTTATGGAATGGAAAATCTATGAGGACTAAACTGTGGAATCAGATGTAGGGGCTCCCAAAAGTGACTTTCTGAGAGCTCTGTTTGATTAGGATTCTTTGGTTGCCAGTGACAGAGTCAACTAGCAAAAGGGGCAGGGAGGAAAAGAGAGTGTATCATTAAGATATGAGGTGTACTAGTTAGCCAAAGGGGTGCTGATTCAAAGTACCAGAAATCTGTTGGCTTTTACAAAGGGTATTTATTTGGGGTAGAAGCTTATAGTCACAAGGCCATAAAGAGTAAGTTACTTCCCTCACCAAAGTCTGTTGCCATCTGTTGGAGCAAGATGGCTGCCAGTCTCTGCGAGGATTCAGCCTTCCTCTTTCTCCTAAGGCCCTGTGGTCCCAGCTTCTTCCTATCTCAGCTGTAGGCTAGCATAAGGCTCATCTCTCTCCCCAGGGCTTGTTTCTTTCTGGCCTTTCTCAGCTGTTCAGGGCTCTGGTCTCTTCAGCTGCAAACTATCAGGCGAATGGCTTAGCTCTCTCCCTGGGGCTCCAGCATCCAAAACTAAACTCTGTGTTCTCCTTCTCAGTGTATTTACTTCCCTGTCTTTGATTGATCATCTGTTTATATAGCTCACAAAGTGCGGGGGGGGGGGCACTCAAACCAAGTTGCCTTAATGATGTGGTCAAATAAAAGCCCTAATCTTGATTTAATGAAGTAAAAATGAAACCTCTGAATCTAATACAATCTAATACACTCAGAGGAACAGACCAGTTTACAAACACAATCCAGTATCTGTTTTTGGAATTCATTAACAATACCAAACTGCCATACCAGGGAAGAAACTAAGGACTTTAGGAGTAGAGGGGGCATATTATATTTATCTGTGTTTCTCTCATTACTCTGCAAATGGTTCATGGTTGCCCAAAAGTGGTTTTGTCCATAGGTAGAAGAAAAGGACAAAGGAAAGAATTTAAGACCATGGTTATCAAAGTTCAGACAAGAGTTTGTTGAAAGTCCCTGAGACTCTTTCAGGAGGTCTGAGAGGTCAAAGCTATTTTCCTAGTAATACTAACACATTATATGCAGACAAGGTTGTTTGCACTGACGGTGCAAAATAACAGTAGGGAAAACTTCTGGAGAAAATCAAGGCAATGGCACCAAACTGTATCAGCAGTCATTGTATTCTTCAAACCACATGCTTGTGCAAAAAAGAGTCAATTTCACTTAAGAATATTCTTGATGAAAGAATAAAATTGCTAATTTTATTTAATCTTGACCCTTGAGTACTAGTGGGCATGAAAAAAATTAAAAATGCATGTGAAGTATTTCTGTTGTAAATGAAGTATGAGGATTGTCTTGAGGGAAAGCACTTCTGCAGTTGTTAGAGCTGTGAGGAGAACTAACTGCTTTTTTCATTGAACACTATTTTTACTTGAAAAATCAGCTGATAAACTATGGTTATTTAGATTTGGGCATCTGGCAGACATTTTCTCTCAAATGAATGAAGTAACTTGTCACTCCAAGAAAAACAACTGACAGCATTTGTTGCCAATGATGAATTCTAGTGTCCTTTCAAGAATTTTGGAAAACTTGTATCTATCAACATGAGCTTGACAGCCTCCCAATGTGTAAAGCTTTTTTTTTTTTTTTTTTTTTTTTTTTTTCATTTTTCATAGAACTATGCTAACATGTGATTGGTATATTACTATTATTTTAAAACCAATTGCTAAATATATTTTACATTTCTTAATTTCAATTTCAAATATGTAACTTTTGAAAGATGTAACTCTCATGAACAAATGCTCTTTGGGATCCTGGGTAGTTTTTAAAAGTCTAAAGGTATATTGAGACCAAAAGAGATAGCGAACCACTGATATAAAAGACACTGTTTTTTTCTCACATTGGAAAAAAAATCTAAAATTCAGAACAGCGTTTTGATAACTATCTTTCCCCCATTACTGGCAAGAGTAGAACTGACTCAAATTAGTGCCTTCTACAAAGAATGATGAACTGTCTTTATCTGCTCCTTTTCTTTCTTTGTTTTTCCTTCCTGTACCCTCCGCCCCACCTTTTTCCAAACTTCTCTCTTGGTGATGTTTCTCTCTGTGTGTGTGTGTCTCTCTCTGTATCTCTTGGTCTCTCTCACTTTGTCTCCATCTCTGTCTCCGTCTGTCTCCTCTCTCTCTTTCTCTTTCTGACTTTCTCTGTCTCTCTCATCTCTGTGTATCTCTCCATCTCTGTCTTTCTCTCTCATCTCTGTCTCTTCCTGTCTTTGTCTCTCTCCACCATGAGCATTTAGGTCTCAAAAATCGTTTCATAGGTGAATTAATGGCAATGTTTCTTGAGGGAAAAAAAAACTTCCATTGGGCCAGGAGATTTTCTATATTCCCTGACTTATCACTCCTCAAGTGATTTCCTTCTCTTCTTCTGGTTTGATTTTATGTTTTCAGTGAATCCATTTGCAGCACTGTGAAATGGAAAAACAGTAATATAAACTTGTATGCAATTAAGAAGCCAGAACGAATAAATGAGGAAAAAAGCAGTGTTGGTGAGAATGGAAATCACATACACACACACCGTGACAAATGCAAAGGCTAGAGATCATTCTATTTTTGTCAAGCCTTGAATGTATCCATTTCCCTTGAAATATCTATTCTGTGTTATGCTGATTACAGATGTTGCTGTGATTACGGCTGGCAAGGGTGGCTGTGTGTGGGTTTAATGAAAGGATGATTACTTACGTGGGGAGAGACACTGAAGCAAAATGGCATCGGCCACACATTTGGATTCTCAGCAAGTCACTGTTGTCGACTGTTAGACTTTCTAAGGGATATTAATGCACTGCCAAGCCAGCCCAACTGTAGTCTGTGTTACAGCAAAAGGTCTCGGAGGACTGTTGTCTTACTGGGAATAAGGTTTAGGTCATGTAGAAACTTAGAAAATATTTCCACTTGGAGGGCATTATCATTTCATCTTTCTCATTTGCAGAATTCCGCTGTGAGTTTTCAGCAGCCAAAGCCTTCCCCCGTCTGTGTGTCATTCCCTCTTATGTAAAATGATAAGATTGGAGTAGAATAGTATTTTGCAACCAGTGAAACTTTACCTGAATCCTCCATATGCAAAGTAGAGGGAAATAGAACTGCCTGGTTTAAAGGAAACATGAGGAAACCTAAAATCCTCCCTTTGTGTCCCCCATGGAGTCTCTCCATCTGCTCAGCTTCTTAGCTGCTGCTGTGAACCCTGGGGCTCTGGAGTACACAGTGTGAGAACTACTGGACCGGGGGCTCTCGAGCTCCACGTGCTGGAGGAGACCTTGTCTGAAATCTGAGTAATTCCTTTTAATTAGGGAACCAGTTGGCATCAAGTTCAGTATTATTGTGTCCCTTGGGAGGAGGTGGCAAGGATGGTGGAGAAAGTGATGGCTCCCTCTGGTCGGATAAATGATGCAATACACACTTGTTGAACACCAACTATGGTCCATCCTCATCCTAGGCAGTGTTGGGGTTAAATAAAATATAGACAAAATTTATAAAATATAAGGATCTGTCTTTAAAGAGCTTGTAGTTGATTTGGCAAGGCACAACATAATCCCAGCAACTTAGTGAGGCTGTATTTAATGAGGTTTCACAATTCAAGCACAGATGGTAGGTGCCGTGATTAGATAGGTCAGAAAGTGCAGGAGATTCAGGTTTTTGACACCAGCCAATCTCTTAGTGACAAGGATTTCACAATGAACATATGTAGGTAAGCTCCTTGCCTCCTTGGCACTTCAGCTGCAAACTATCAGGCAAATGGCTCATCTCTCTTCCCGGGGCTTTAGCTGTTTGAGCCTTCTTCCTGTCACATGGCAGGACTGAAATGACCAAATTCTTTCTTCTTCCGTGTGTCTTCTTGAGTGAGTGTCTGTTTCTACAGCCCACCAAGGGGACAGGGACTCAGTCTAAGTCATATCTTCCTGACATGGTTGAATCAAAGGCCCTAAATTGATTTTATTAAGTAAACATAAAACCTTTGAATTTAATACAATCAAAGGGTACCACACCCAGAGGAACAGGCCAGTTTACAAACCTAATCTTTCTCTTTCTCAAACTGCCACAGTCCCAAAGCCAGGAATGATATTTTTAAGACTGGAACTCAAACCTTCTGTCTCCATGTCCTTGACCTTCACAGCAGTGGAGATGTCCTTGATCCTCCCATTTCCCCTGCCCACAGACTAAGACACCTGGTCGCTCCCACTCCTTTTTCTGCAGATCAGTCATTCACCAGGGCCTTTGATGCTTTCATGACAAATTTTTTAAAGCAGGCTGACCTTGGCAGGGGACTATGGAGAAATGCTTTCGTGTTTTGTTTGCCCAGCTCTACCTTCAAACATCTTCTGTTGAATTCCTTTCTCTGTTCCCAGATGTTCTGTTAGGCAGATTTCATCAGATTTCTGGTCACTTTCATAAATTTTAGCAATATCATTTTCAGATATTGAAAAATTCAGTCAAATCTAAAGACTCCAGTCTGTCTTCCGATTCAGAGCTTATCTGCTCACTCCTGCTTAGGCCTGCTCTGAATTTCAGCAATCTCCTGTGGGGAAGTGGACATATTCTGTTCTTTCTTTCTCCTGTCTCCAGCTTCTTCCTGACTCAGTCTTCTGCTTCTGACTCCCCCAGGGTTGAGAGTGAAGGGGATCAAAGCTGGCAGGGGAGAGAATTAGAGCCATAGCGATTTTGTTAGCTTTAATTCCCATAATTATATGAAAAATGAACCTATAAGCTTATGCTGGAGCATCTGGGTGCCCTTCTTATGATTGAATTCAGGCACATGATACCAGGTATAGTGGCCAACTCATCCTGATCCACCCAGGGCTTTTTACCCTAGAATGTCCCACATACTAGGAAATCCCTTAGTCCCAGTCAATTTGGATGGTTGGTCACCCTAACTCAGAACAGCCTAGTAGACTCTTGAAGCTGTATCTGTAGATCCCTGGTGATCTTCTGACCCTAGTTAAAGTTACACTCAGGAATTTCTAATATGAAAGTCAAGAGAACTAGCTCTCCTATTAACTAGTAGTGGGGCCTTGGGTAAAGGGTTTAAATGAAGTCGACAGTTATTTACAAATGAATGACTAGATGAACGGGATCCCAGATTCCTCCATTTTATCTATATTTATATTCATCCCTAAGGGGAATAACACCCGCTCAATAGTAGGCATCAGGTTTTATCCTTAAGCAAAATCAGTGGCTTTCAGCTTCACCTTTGGTAATTATGTTATCAGTAGAAGTTTATTTTAAAATATTTAAAGTTTAAAAGAAATTATTAATGAACCAAGTCAATAATTCACTCAGATAACAAATATAGAGCATATTAGCATTATGCAATGCCCACTTAAGAATAAAAATATTTTATTTTGCCTTTCCATGTTTTATTCAAGAATTTTTATCATTTTTATTAAACTTTGAACTGATATGAATGATACCACCA
Organism: Cabassous unicinctus; assembly: GCA_029593785.1. Taxonomy (NCBI): domain Eukaryota; kingdom Metazoa; phylum Chordata; class Mammalia; order Cingulata; family Chlamyphoridae; genus Cabassous; species Cabassous unicinctus. Next base: position 20,559 of record JAQZBX010004089.1, read on the forward strand.
TCATTAGGAATTGAGGGGAAAAAAATCAGATAAACATGATGAAGAGGAGCCATGTTAATCCAAACAACCTGCTCAAGAGTACTTGATCATGAATGCGACTTTATTAATTTATCATGTTTCCAGCCTATACAATGAGTTATTTGTAAAAATCTCAAAATATTGATGCAAATGGGGTGAAGTCAGCATTTATTGGGAATATCATGAGCTTAAGAGTCAAAAGGCCTGGATTCTAGTCTTGTCTTTGCCATTTACCAGTGATGTGACTTTGAGCAAGTTATCTTTCTGTCTCAGTTTCCTCATCTGTCTTCCTAGCTCATAGTGATTTTGGAGAGATTAAGATACGTGCTTTATAAATTGTAAGACCCCATGTACATAGGTAATACAAAGATTCCTTTTCTCTGTGCCTAAGACAGTGTGCAGTATATAGATAGTATTATGAAAAAATAATTATTTTCAGTCAGGGTCTGGCAGGAAACAGATGCGGTTCTCATATTTGGTAACTAAGGTGAATGCATAAAGGTGTAAGTAAGGTCTAGGAATAGTTACCAGGGACAATATGGAAAACCAGGTGAGCAAGTGCCTAAGGGGGGACAAGGGAATGAAAGGTCAGGGACCTCCTGACAAAGTCAGTGGCTGTGTTGGAGAAATGCAGCAACTGTGGCAACTGGCAAGGAGGGAGCAGGTAGATAAATCCCCTGACACCCTTCTCCTCCTGCCCTCTGCTCACCCATTAGCCAAACCTAGCTAGAAGCCCTAGGTCAAGGGAACCTCTTGAGGTAGCTGGTAGATGGCAGCCTTCCAAGGCACCAAGAAAGTGGAGGAGGACAGAGGGTGGGTTTGGAGAAGCAAACAAAAGATATTAAGCCCAGTAATAAAATGTATGTGTCTATAATATAAAACTGCATACAAGTAAGAATGAAAACAAACTAGCTGTAACTCTGCAAAATATTTTGACACTTTCTTAAAAAGTTAGGTAAACACCATAACACAGCAGTCTACTCCTGGGTCATTATTCTAGATTAATGAAAACTTCTGTTCATATAAAAAGCTGTATGTGGGAAGCAGATGTGGCTCAAGCAGGTGGGCACCCGACTCCCACATGGGAGGTCCCAGGTTTGGTTTCTGGTCCCTACTAAGGAAGACAAGCAGATGCTGCATCGAGCAGATGGTACAATGAGCAGACGCCGCAACTGCCACAATGAGCAGATGCCGCAACCACTGCAACGAGCAGATGCCGCAGCCAGCAGATGCCACAGCCAGCAGGGAGTGGATGTGGCTCAGGCAGTTGGGCACTTACTCCCACATGGGAGGTCCCGGGTTCAGTTCCCAGTGTGTCCTAGAAAAGACGAGCAGACAGAGGAGGGAGTCATCTCAGTCAAGGGCGGGGGTGGTGGGGCATTGAAAAATAATAATAAAAAAAAAACACAAAAAACACACCACAACAAAAATCTGTATGTGAAGGTTTATAGCAGCCCTGTTCATAATCATTCCACACTGGAAACTACCCAAATGTCCTTCAGCAACTGAATGGATAAACAAACTGTGGCAAAGCCACACAGGGAGTACTACTCAGCAACGAAAAGGAATGAACTGTTGATATCACAGCCTGAATCAATCTCAAAGACATTATGCCAAGTGAAAGAAGCCAGTCTCAAGAGATTACATAATGTACGATTCCATTTATATGACATTCTTGAAAACACAAACTCGAGTGATGGGGAACAGACCAGTGGTCTCCAGTGGTTAGTGTTGGAGGAAGGCGATGACTCTAAAAGGAATGCAGGAGAAAGTTTGGGCGATGGTGGTTAGAGAATTGTTCTGTGTTCTGATTTTGGCTGTGGTTACACAATCTATACACTTGATAAAACTATATACCATAAAAGTCAATTTTACTGTGTGTTAATTTAAAAATTTAAATATATAAGAAATTTAGACAAAAGCTTCAATGATGATAGATATAAAGATATTGCCAACCTACTTGCTACTAGATAGAACTTGAAGAAGCTTTACTCCAAAAAAAGTTGTAAATGCAAAAATGCCTGAGAAGAGGACATTCTGTATAACTGGCAGGTTTGCAGGGGGGTGGCAGGTCAGAAAGTGGTTATGTGTGGCAGGATGCCAGGTAACAGGTTTCAGGACCCAGCCAAGGGGTCTGAGTCTCAGAACAGTGACTGTTCTGAGATGGACATAATAGGTGGGGTACAGGAGCCTGAGAACAGAAACCCAAACCAGAAATTTGTGCCAAGGGCAGAGTCTGGAAATGAAGAACCAGAGCACAGGCTGGCTGGTTCACAAGGGCTCCAGGCAAGAGTTCATCCAGCCCTAGGCAGCTGACAACCAGGATTGCAATGGAATAAGAATAAGAGGGGAAGTGGGATATTATAGTGTTTAAGGACAAAGCTCTGGAGAGAGTCAGAGCTGGGTTGGACTCCTGGCTCTGCCACCTTCTTGCTTATGACCTGGGACAACTGTTTTAATTTCTCATGTTAAGAAAAAAGGGGGGCATGGGGATAAGAAAATCTCCCCCTCTGTGATGCTGTGAGAATTAAATACAGTAACATTTGTAGTAGTCTCAGCAAGTTGTCTTTCCCGGAGGAAATTCTCAGGTGACAGTAGAAAGAGAAGGTTGCAGTTCAGATCAGGACTATGGAGTGGAGTGCATGAGCTGTATGTTTATTTGGTAAGTTCTTTTACCTTGTTGATCCTCAGCTTCTAAATCTGTAAAATGGTCATAATGATTTCTGCTCCATGAGATTTGGAGGAAGGAGTTCCAGTGAAATAAGAGCTGTGAGAAGTCTTTGGGAACTGAAAAATTGCTATTCAAATGTACTATTTTTTTTAAAGGCCAGAACAGGGCCAGAGGGAAATAGTTTCTTCTTTCTTAGCTTCTGGCCTGAAGTTCCAGAGAGCATTACATACAAGTCTGCTTGGTCCCAGAGCTGGGTGGGGCCAATCAGAAGATGATGCTGGTTGAGCCAGCAGGTGCCAGTCAGTTCTGGACAGGAGGAAGTTGGGGTATACTTACTATGCCCATGACCACAAGGCTCACCTTTGAGGCTGGGACGCAGTTCCCAGGATGCACCGTGGGATGGTCAACAGCATATTCTGTACCCTTGGGCCAGTGGTACAGAAGGGCTATTGTTGATTCCTTATGACTGTACCACCCCCTGCTTTGTGCTTTGATCATCTATTTGCTCTGTCCTATAATTTTTCAATGCCTTGCAGTAGAATAGACACAATGTACGTATTCATCCCATTGACTTGGCTTTGGCCAGGCAACCTTTTTTTGGACAATGCCATGTGCACTTCTTTCCCAGGGCTGCTGTAACACCAGTTGGGTGGCTTAAAATAATGTAAATTTACTCTTGCAGAGTTCTGGAGGCTGCCGGTCCCAACTTTGGTCAGGTGACACTTCCTCCGAGGGCTCCAGGGGAGGAGCTGTTCCTCGTGCTGCTCCAATCTACCTGTGTTTACCTAGCCTTCTCTTCTGTGCATCTTCTCCTCCTTGAAACACTCTCCAATAACACTCCACTGGTCATTGGAATTATGGTCCACCCTGATAATGCAAGATGATCTCATCTCAAGGTCCTTAACTTTATTACATTTGCAAAGACCCCTTTTCCAAATAAAGTCCCATTCATAGGTTTTGGGGGTTAGGATGCAGACATATCTTTTGGGGAGGCCACTAAAGTGTGTTAGTGGCCGTGACATGGGCATTTATGCTTGGGATGTGTGGCCTGGCTTCATGCACTACTGCAGTTAGTCGTGAGCAGAGCTTGCCCCACCTAGAACACAGCCCATTCAACTGGGGTCACAAGCGAGAGATGAATACATCAGACCTGAGCCCGAACTACGGCCTGAACTTGGGTCAACCCAGCCCCACAACAGATTCTTTGAGTGAGGAAGGAATGGTTTTTGTTGGAAGCCAGTGAGATTTCAGGGTAATCTGCTATACAGCATTATTGCAATAATAGCTGACAACACAGGAAGTTCCTTAACTTCAATTAGCCTCAGTTTTGTCCTTTGTAAAATGAAAATAGTAATGCCTACCTCTTAGGACAGTTGCCAAGAATAAATGGGGGTAAAGTACTTAGCATGGTGCGTAAGAACTCAAAGAATGAAAGTCATTGCTGTTAAGGAAGAGGCTGGCCTAGGAAGATCTTCTAAAAGTCTCTTTTTCTGAGAAATACGTATAAAAATGTACTTTCCCCACCTATCGCTAATGGATACTGTTAAGATCACGTGAAGTGATGGATATGAAAGCGGTTTGTCATCTGTGAAGAGGTAGGAGGTTATTCCTTTTGCTAAAGAGAATTCTCTTTATCCCAGGATTCTTTATCATTGTCCCCAAAGTTACAAAGTTGCATAGGAGAGTAGGACAAAAAAACATCATTGCCTAACGGTTCACTGATGAACTGACCAAATATTAAAATAAACCTTCACTCAAACATCCCTCTTCACTCTACACTGCTTTCCATATCCATGATGTTGGTGTCTTCGGTGGGCTTCTTGCCAACATCAGACAGTGCAGCACAAGTATATTGCAATTAGATTGCAAAAGGAAATGGCAAATCTTGAAAAATATGTAGGATTTTGCAAAGATGAAAGGGATGATGGAGAATTTCTTTAACTACATGCAAAGTAATTGATAAATGAAGATCTGACAGACCAGTTAATAATTGAAGAAGAGAAAATCGACAAGGATGATGTCACGATAAGCTTCAAAGGAGAATAATTTGATGATTTGGATAACAAAGGATGCAGGGAGGTCTTGGAAAAATTTATGAAACCCTAACTTTTTAAAAACTTTTAACAAAAATGATCCTTTTTATATCTATGCTTTAAAGCCTGGCTTATTACTATTATGCAATTTCTATAGAAAATGATGTCAAAAACTATATAAACTCTTTGTTAATTTTAATAATAGCACTTAACTGCAATATACCATGTTTTTATAAAATAACAGATACATTTATTTTCATAAGTTCTACATTCATATTTTTAGAGTAAGTCCCAATCAAACTCTTCCCCCCCAATTTTCTATAAAATATTGGTTCCCATTTTTGTGACCTTTTCTGCCATCATTTTTTCCATGTGTATTGAGTATTTTCTCTACTTATTTCCTTCTCCCTTTTAGGCCCAGAGGGCCCTCAGAGCTACTCTTTTTCCAGAGATTTCAGGAACTGAATGAAGCTCCTGTGAATCAGTTAAGGCAGGTCAACAGCAGCCCAAGGTCTGTCCTGGCCACTTTGGGGTGAGTTACTTTATGTAGCATCTAAATGAACTTTTAAAAACATGACAGCATGGGAGTTTAAGATATGGCTGCAAATGCAAAGGTCTGCCACAGACGTCTCCTTTCCACACTTATTTCACTGTCTTCAGTCAAGAAGCAGAAACATGGGCCTTTTCTTCCTCTATAAAAATGGGAATGAAAATATTTACCCTGCAGAAGCTTTTCTTGAAGATTGAATGAGATTATATACAGTAAGATAGATTTGAACATGATTTTTGCATAATGGACCCTCAATAACCATAGCTGAGGTGGTTTCTAGTTTAGCCACGGGACCAAGAAAATATTCTGCCAGGATACTTCTCTTGCTCCTTCCACATCGTAATCTTCTTCCTCTTGACATATTTGTGCACACTCTAGAATTTTTCCTCCAGATTTCCTTATGTCCTCTGCTACTCTCTTGGTCCCAAATGATGCACATTCTGGAAGAAAGTGTCTTGTATCCCAGTTTCTATTGGGCAGTGTGGAAGAGGAGCTCTTTTATGATTCACAAAAGCTTGAGTTTACTGAAGGGATGAAGGTTGGATGGTGAATGCGGAGGCAGGGACACAGAAAGGAATTTTGCCTCCTCTATTTGTCAAGTCTTAACATTCCTTGAATTGACTTCTTTTCATTCTTTTAAACACTATGCCAAAGGCAACAGCTGGGAATCAAACCTTCATAAGATCTGGGACTAAAATCAACCCTTTGTCATCTGAGAGCCTAACCTGACACTTACCCAAAGAACTTATTATTTTATAGATATTGGAAAGGAGGTTTAGAAAGTGTGAGTAACTGGCCTGAGATCACACACATGCCAGGGTTGGAGGTGAGATTTAAACCTTACTGGTCCCTTCTGACATTCTTACTGGTAACCAAAAATGCTCTACCACTACGGGCCAAATAGGCGTCACAGAAAGCACCTTGAGGTTTTATCCCTGATGGAATGAATATGAAAATATTTACCAAAACCACTTTGCATTCCTAATATCATGTTCTTTTTTGAATAAGTCATGGAGATAGGTGAAGCAGAAAGAATCCTTATTTACCAATGAGTCTGTGTGATTTATCCAAGGTCATAGATTTAGCTAGTGGCAGAGCTAGGGCTATTATGGAATCCTCTGACCCCTTCTACTGCTCTTAGTTTCCCAGTTCTCTTTCTCAGAGCAATTTGTTGCATCCCAGAACCTTTGGATTATGTTTCTGGGGCTGCCAGCAGTGAGATGTTACACCTTCAGGAGAGACAGATGGAGAGGAGAGGATCTGTCCTCTGGGGATACATCTCCTCTCTACACCAGAGAGTCCCATCCATCACTTTGTCATTGCAGAGACCCAGCCAAGACATGCTCGGCAAGGATGAGGATGGCTAAATATAATGGAAATCAGTCAGGGGCCTATTTCCCTTATCAAAAAGGGAATGGCATTTTTCAGGCATTGTGGGCAAAGAGAGGTTGATTAAACATAAAACTTTTCTGCAAAGGTGGTAGCATAAGGGAGGACTCAACCCCTGTGTGTTTGGAGAGGGGATTCTCCTGCAATGAACACAACTGAGTGCCATCTGTGCTTCTGATAATCACATCTGACTGCCTAGCTTGCTGTGGGATTGCTGATATAAGCAACTTGGAGACACTTACTTGACCCCTGTTCCATTATCTAATATGTCACAGGATGTTGGAACTTCCAGAAAGGATGTGAAATGTGAAATCATGCAAGAGATAATGGAGTGGTTCACCCCACATTTGTTCATGTCACTGGCTGTTGGCAGAGATCAATGGTGTTTTTTAAGATGCCACCCTTGGTATTGAACACCGCCATGTCTAGATGGTTGACTAGATGGTCTGGGTGATAGCAAGTAGGAGGAAAATCCATAAATTAGTGCCTGCTATTAGTATGATGACTAAGCGTGTTAGGGGACAGTCCTAGTCCACCTGCTGCCTTTCCCTGGGTCCCACAGATACGTCAGATGTGCTCAGCCAGATGTGTCAACTGGGCGAGATTAAACACACCCCCCTAGTAAATGAGGGCACTGCTGGGACATTCCTTCCCCTATTGTCCTGAGCATATGTAACTATTCACTGGAGGTGGTTGGATTAAGGTGGGTATAGCTATGGCTTCCAGGTCACACCCCCGTGTGATATCCATCCTTGGCAGGGAAGGAGCAGGGTCCTTCACTACAGCACACACACAAGAGAGGGGTGCTACATGTAGAATATTGTCCTGCTTTGGCCACAGATTAAGACCCACTGGCCATGGGGACTGATGCCCACTAGTGAAGCTGACAGTGTCTCTTCTCTGTGTGAGTAAAATGTTGTTCCTTCCAATGATGTGTGAGTCGCGCTTCTGTTGGTGACCCCAACACCTGTACTGGAGAGGTCGACACCTCTAATGATCAACATTGAGCTATTCATCAGACTGTATGTGGGAATCTAGGAGGGTACACACGATGAGATAGGATCCAAAGCCATTCTTTAGAAGAGGAACCAAAGGTAGAGAGTTAATTGCCTGGCCCCAGTTGGAGAGGAAAGGCCAGCACTACGGTTTGAATCCAGAACTTCAGTTCTCAAATCCAGTGTTCGTATTATTCTAGCATGCTACCTATCACTCTTCTCATACTTACACTCTCATCATAATTTACTTTTCATCATTATTTCCTCATGACTTTTTTCCCCATATTTTCTTTCATCATTTCCTCTGTTTGTCCCAGCATTTTTTGGATTATTTTTATTTTTTTTAATCTTAAATTCCACCATTGCAATTCTTTTTCTAAGTCTCTTGGAATTCCTCCATTACCCAACAGCACCTGGCACTGTGCTAAATGTATAATCACACCCAAAATCTATTGATAGATTTGTTGATTAGCTGATTCCTTTGTTTCTATAATCCCCATGTTTGATTTTTTTAAAATTATGACCCATTTATTCATTCACCCATCTGATAATTCAGTAAACATTATGTGAGGGCCTACTGGGAGTACAGAGATAAATCCCATGTCCTCCAGTCAACACGAACATTTGATAGGGAAGATAGGCATAGCTCAGGGTATAAAGGGTAGATTTTTGTGAATTAGAAGCTAATTCACTAAGCAAGATGTCCCAATTAATTTTGCTCCATGCCTAATTGAAATGCTTGCATTTTCCACTAAGATTCTTTGTTTCCAAAGACCATGGGGCCACAAATGAAAATAAATACAAGTTGTATTTACACATCTTTTACTCATGCTGGGTCTTGTGCATGATAGCGATATGGATCACCAGGAAGGAAAAATAACTCTTTATTCCCCACCCCTCCACCCCCACCAAGAAAAAGGAAGCAACATAAATACCCAGCATCCTGAGAATGAATAAATAATGAGTTATGTAAATATTATAATGCAATTCAGTAGTTAAAAATGAATTAAATAAAAGGTGGTTTATCCATGTGAAAACACAGATACATCTCAAAATTAGAATAGTGAGACAAAGAGGCAGATATGTGAACAACTTGCACAAAGAGACGCAGGGTATAACATTTATACAAAGTTTTAAATAATGCCAAAATTAAAGTTTATGGATAACAAGAATGAAAGCACGTATGTCCATGTAAACCCCACACTCAGGAGAGTCAGTACTTTGGGAAGAAGGTGCATGAATGGATGGTGTAGGAGGGGTCCACAGGGGATTTCAACCACATCTCTAATGTTTCCTTTCTGTTTCCAAAGGACCTGGCCCAATTAACATAAAATAAAAAATTTTGGTAGTGGGTGTAAGGGTGTTAGTTTTATGCATATATTTTTTTAAACATGCTTGAAATATTTGGTAATAAAAGTGTTAAAGCACTTCCTTTTTTTCTCAGGAGTCCCTGGCAAAAATAGCATGTCCAGCTCTCCCTCTCTGCTGCTTAGGCCAGAGACACAGGAGTTACAGCGTCTGTTCAGAAGTGGAGTGGGAAGGCAGGTGGAGCCCTTCATCAGAGGAAAATTCCACCAGGGCCTCTGTGTACTCGTCTATTCCTGTAGCTGGGCCCAGTCTGTTTAGTGCTCAGCAGTCAATCTCGAACATCCCCACAGGGACACGCTATGTAACTGTTCCGAGGAAAGAGCCAGGAATACATAAGTAGTTAACCCAAGGCTCCTCATTCTGAATCCTTTTCTAGGCCTCAACAAAAATGTCTCTATGCTTCAAGAAGGGAATCCTACTGAAATTTAGTAATTTAGTAATTTTCCATGTTAAAATATTGACCCAACCAATGGCATCAGGGCATATGGTATTAGCCCTAATTCTATTCCTCACAGTTCCATGTATGAGGGTTACACACTCATCGGAAGATCTGAAATGTACCAACAGCTTTGTAATAGACTATTATGTTAATCTTTCCAAAAACTCTGATAGGAATCTTCAAATGATTTATCATAAAGTAGATCTGGAAAGAAAATGCTCCAAATTTGCATGGTTAAAATGTGGATCTTTTTTTTTCTTTTTGGTCTATGTAATCTGCAAATTTCAATTTGTCACTCAGATAAAACAAAAATGTTTGCATACCTCCAAGGTGGAAATGAAAAGGCCTGCTTCAGATAAAAAATAATATTGAGGTAATATTCTAATAAAAGACTCTTAGTATACTCTGTTAACCATATAGACTGGAAACCAGGTATATGCAAAAGCCCTGCAGATAGCCTCAGGTCCATTTATGGGTCAAGTGGAAGTTTAATCAGGTAGAAATAAAGACAGTTGATTTCAATCTTGTTAGTTGTGTATTTGCTTGGGGGCCACTGATGAGCAAAAAAATGTTAACTGCTTACAGTAACGTGAATAACCATCTAATATTCATTTATACAAAAGTTATTTATTGAACACCTATTGTGTCCCAGATGCTCTTAGCTCTGGCACCTACTATGTGCCAGATACTCTTAGCTAAGTCATGTCCCCACCCTGATGGAGCTTGTGTAGTGACAAAACAAATGTCAAGCTGAAACTCTCAAAAGTGCTCCAGAGAAGAGAGACACTGGGTACCTGATTGGGGAGGTCAGGGAAGGCTTCCCTGAGGAAGTTACATATGAGCTACAACCTCTGATTATGAAAGAATGGAAGAAGACCTGCATGCAAGAGCATGTAGCTAGGCAACAGCTATTTGTTGAGTGTCCTATTATATGCCAGGCGTTTTTCTGGTGGATTGAGACTGACAATGGTGCCTTTGCTTATGGAGCTTATATTTGGGAAGAGGGGTCAATAAAAAATAAACATAATTTTATATTGTACAATAGGTGGTGAAAAGTGATGTGAAAAAGGGTGGAGGAAGGCAAGGAGACTCTTGAATGTCTCTGGGTTGGGAGCAAGTCACAATTTTAAATAGAATCATCAAGACAGTCCTCCTTAAGAAGATAATGATTGAACAAATGTTTAGAAGGTGAGGGAATTGGTTCTGCAGATACCTGGGGGAAAAGTGTTTCAGCCAGAAGAACAGCCAGTTCCAAAGGTGCCTGGCATGTCCAGGAAAGGAAAGCAGCCACTGTGGCTGGAGCACTGGGCAAGGGAAGAGTGATCAGAGACAAGGTCAGAGGGATAGCATGGGGGATTAGGTCACAGGGGGTCTTATAAGGCATTGTTGGGCTTCTGGCTTCTGCCCTGACCAAGAAGGTCAGTCATTGGAGGGCTATGAGCAGTGACAGTAAATTATCTCACTTCTGCTGTGAAAGGATTTCTGTGACCACTGTCCTGAAAATAGAGGAGTGGGGCAAGGAAAGAAGCAAGATATCTAGCATGAACAACTGAAAGTTTGGATTTGCCACCAACTGATGTGATAAAGAGCCCAGGGAAAGATGACACCATCAGCATGGTGATGTAAGACATCCCCCGGGAAAAATCTCCCCAGAGATTCAACGAATAAAATGAGAAATCCCACTTGCTTAGAATTCTGGAGAATGGTAGAGACTGGAGAAGGACTCCACAAATGCTGAATCAAAGAAAAAAAAATCAGAGAACTTTCGTCCCAGACCACTGGTCTACTTCCTTCTCCCTCATATGATCCTGCACAGCTTGGAAGTTGCTCAGAAGCAGCACCTGGATCCCTCCCACCTCCCATCGGGGACGGAGGCTACAAAGCTACCCACAGCAGCGAGTTGGAGCCCTACATAAAGCCAGGCACTGAGACCCAAGTCCGGAGATCCAGGGTAGAACACAAGCTGCTGAGGAAGGGCTGCATACAAGAGGGCCATCAGGGTGTAAAAAAAAAAATGACAGAAACCTTGTTGGAACTACGGCTGGCAGGTGCTGTGCTCACTCGATCTATTTTCTGTTGGCTGGACCATCTAAGTGCAGAATGGAGTTTTCTGGAGTGACCCACCTTTCTGGACTAACTCCATCTGGTGCCCTGGGGTGGGATGCCCTAGTGTGGAACAAACTGGAAGCAGAAGAGTCTCAAAAAAAAAAAAAATGGGGGTGGGGGTGGGTTTAAATTGAACTGCTGTACTACAGTATGGTTCCAGAACTGAAAAGAGTGAGGAAAATGGGATACTGTTTGAGGAGCTGGGGAGAATTCTGGGGAAAAAAAAAATAGAACAGATCAAGATTCTGGAGAAGGAGCAGAGGAAAAGAAGTTTTCTCTTGGAGGTGAAACAATTACACAAAATGTACAATCTCAAAAATTATACCACATATCAGGGGCAGAGTCAGATGAAGAGCTGAGAAAATCTGATCAGATAAACATTGATTGTTCTAAAGGTCTAAAATATGTTTGTTCTAGTGTCAAATAGTCTTAATACAAAGCCAATTGACAATAAAACCTTAGACAAGTGGGAGAAATTGACCTTCAGAGTTAACTCATTAAGATAATCAGATGCCTAGACATGAGCAAAAAATTTACAGGCCATACTAAGATATTGGTAGATATGGCTCAGTCAAGGGAACAAATTAAAATTTCAGAGGAGACAGAATTTGGAAAAAGTAACCAAAGAAGTTCAAACAAGCAATGCAAGGAGATGAAGGAACATATGCATAAAGAAATAAAGGATATTAAGAAAACAATGTGTGAGCCTAAAGAATATTTTGAAAGTATAAAAAGAAACAGAAATTATGGGGAAGAAAGGTACAATAGTAGAGATTAAAATACATCAGAAGCATACAATAGCAGATTTGAATAGGCATTAAAAAGAAACAGCAAATTAAAAAACAAGACAATTGAAATCATACAGTCAAAAGAACAAACAGAAAAAAGAATAGAAAAAAATTGAGCAGTGTCTCAGGGATTTGAGTGATAGCATGAAGTGCACAAACATATGTGTCATGGATATCCCAGAAGGAGAAGAGAAAGGAAAGGAGTTGGAAAGGATATTTAAAGAAATAATGGCTGAAAATTTCCCAACTCTTATGAAAGATGTAACTATACATGTTCAAGAAGTATAACATACTCCAAACAGAATAAATCCTAATAGACCTATTCTGAGACAAATACCAATCAGAATGCCAAATGCCAAAGATAAAGAGAGAATTCTAAAAGCATCAAGGAAAAAGCAATGCATCACATACAAGGGATCCTCAATAAGACTAAGTGCCAGTTTCTCATCAGGAACCTTGGAGGTGAGAAAGCAGTGGTATGATATATTTAAGGTACTGAAAGAGAAAAACTGCCAGCCAAAAATTCTTTACTTGGCAAAAGCCTCTTTCAAAAACAAGGGAGAGTTTAAAATATTCAAAATATTCACAGATAAGCAGAAACTGAGAGAGTTTGTCAAGAAAAGACCTGGCCTACAAAATTACTAAAGGGAGTTCTGTAGGTTGAAAGGAAAGGATAGGAAAGAGTGCTTGGAGTACTGTGAAGAAATGAAGATAATATGGTTAAGGGTAACCATAGGCATGTTTTAGTGTGCAAAATGCTGCCAAGGTAATATACCAGAAATGGGCTGGCTTTTACAGTGGGCATTTATTAAATTACAAGCTTATAGTTATGAGGCTGAGAAAAATGTCCAAATCAAGGCATCATCAGGAGATGCTTTCTTCCTGAGCTGCAGCTGTGGGCAATCAGGCACATGGTGGCATCTGCTGGTCGCTGCCTTCTCTAGGCCTCTTTGCTTTCAGCTTCTGGCTTCACTGGCTTTTCAACTTCTGCGTTTCATTGATTTCAGTTTCTGGCTGCTGGGGCCTTTTCTTTCAGTGTCTGGGGCTTTCTCTCTGTGTCTGCAGCCTTTTTCTCTATATTCGCTTTGTTTATGAAGGGCTCCAGTAAGAGGATTAAGACCTACCCCTTACTGGAGTAGTCTAATTACATGGCCCTTAACTGGATCTAATCTAATCAAAGGTTCACAATAGGTTCACACCCACAAGAATGAATTAACTTTAAGGATAAGATTTTTCTGGGGTCCACAAAAGCCTCAACCTACCACAAGGGGTAAATCCAAAACCCAATAGTACTGTATCCTCAATATACAACTCTACACTTTAATTCCTATAACAGAATATAATTGAATATGAACAACATAAAGAGGGGAAACAGGAATATGGGAGCAGAGAATATGTAAGCTATTGAAGCTAAGTTGTTATCTTTTCAAATTAGTAAGTTACAGTTGTAGGTTGTTGTGGCAGTTTGATATTATTTATGAATTCCAAAAAGAGATATTATCTTTGTAAACTGGTATGTTTCTCTGGTTGTGATACCCTTTGATTGTGTTAAATTCAAAGGCTTTACACTTGATTAAATCAAGATTAGGACTCTGATTCGACCACATCATTAGGCCATGCAGGATTGAGTCCCTGCCCCCTTGGCAGGCTATATAAATGGACGCTCAATGAAGAACACAAAAACAGATACACGAGAAAAGAGAGACAGCTCCATAGACATGGCAGAGGCCCCAGGAAAGAACTGCCATTTGCCTGACAGTTTACAGCTGACCTTGTGAAGAGAACAGAGTAGCTGAGCCTGGAGAGAAACAAGCCCAGGAAGAGAGATGAGCCCTATGCCAGCCTACAGCTGAGATATGAAGAAGCTGGACCCATGGAACCTTAAGAAGGAAGAGAAAGACTGAACCCTTGCATACGTCACCTGCCATCTTGCTTCAACATGTGGCAACTGACTTTGGGTGAGGATGTACCACTTACGGTACCTTGAGTTGGACTCTTTAGGGCCTTGTAACTGTAAGCTTTTACCCCAAATAAATGCCCTTCATAAAAGCCAACAGACTTCTGGTACCTTGCATCAACACCCCTTTGGCTAACAAAAACATGTAATATAAACTCCAGGGTAACCACAGAGAAAGTACTTAAAAAATATACAGGAATGGAAATGAGAAAGAGATCAGTCAGATATAAGACAAAAGATCAATGTTACAGAAAAGAACATTGCAAATAAGGAAAAGAGAGACAAAGATATGACATAAAAAACAAAGGATAAAATGGCTGAAGTAAGTACTGCCTACACTGTAATAACACTGTGTTAATTGATTAAACTCCCCAATTGAAAGACAAAGCATGGCAGAATAGATAAAAAAAAAGCATGATCCAACTATATGTTGTTTACATTAGACTCACTTTAGACCCAAGGATATAAAGAGGTTGAAAGTGAAAGAATGGAAAAAAATATTCCATGAAAATTGTAACCAAAATAGATCTGGGGTAGATATAATAATATTGGACAAAATGGACTCTAGTCAAAAGCTGTTATAAGAGACAAAGAAGGACACTATGTATAAATAAAAGGGTAAATCCACCAAGAAGAAATAACAATGATAAATATTTATGCACCTACCCACGGTGCCCCCAAATGCATGAGGTAAACACTGGCAAAACTGAAGGAAGAAATAGTCATCTCTACAGTAATAGCTGGAGACTTCAATAAATCACTCATCTATAGAAAGAACATCTAGGCAGAAGATCAATAAGGAAACATAGAACTTGAATAATCTGAACCAGACCTAACTGAAATTTATAGAATATTGCACCTGAAAATAGCAGGTATACATTCTTCTCAAGTGCACATGGATCATTCTCTAATATAAACCACATTTTGGGTCACAAAACAAGTCTCAATAAACTTAAAAAGATTGGAATTATACAGAGCATATTCTCTGATCATAATGGAATGAATCTGAAAATCATTAACAGGCAGAAAACTAGAAAATCCACAAATATATGGAAGTTAAATAACACACTCTTAAACAATCAATAGGTCAAGGTAAATCATCTTAGGATGAATAAAAATGAGAAACAATATATCAAAACTTATGGGTTCTAGTGCTGAGAAGGTAATCTATCACCCTAAAGGCTTATATTTATTTATTTTTTAAAAAGATTTATTTGTGCTTATTTATTCCACCCCCACCCCACATTGTTTTGCCTGCACTGTCTGCTCTCTGTGTCTGTTTGTTGTGTACTCACTGTGTCTGCTTGTCTTCTTTTTAGGAGGCATTGGCAACTGAATCCAGGACCTCCCATGTGGGAGGGAGGTGACCAATGGCTTGAGCCACCTCTGCTCTGCTTTTTGTGTCTTTTATCATGTTTTCTCATTGATTCTCTTTGTTGCATCATCTTGCCACACCAGCCCAATTGCGTCACCTTGCTATCTTGCTCGTCTTCTTTAAGAGGCACTGGGAACTGAACCTGGGACCTCTGATGTGGTAGGCAGTTGCCCAACTGCTCAAGCCATATCTGCTTCCCTAAACACTTATATTTAAAAGAAGAAAGAGCTAAAATCAGTGACTTAACTGCATACCTGGAGGAACCAGAAATAGAACAGCAAATTAATCCCAAAGCAAGTAGAAGTAAAGAAATAACAATGATTGGAGCAGAAATAAGTGAAATTGAGAATAAGAAAACAGTAGAGAGAACTAAGAAAACCAAAAGTTGGTTCTTTAAAAAGATCAATAAAATTGACAAATCCTTAGCTAGAATGACAGAGGGAAAAAAAAGAAGACTGAAATACATAGAATTCGAAATGAAAATGGGGACATTACTATTGACCCCACAGAAATATAAAGGATCATGAGGATATTATGAGCAACTTTTTTGCCAACAAATCAGACAACCTTGATAAAATGGGCAAATTCCTAGAAACACAGAAACTACACTGACTCTAGATGAAATAGAAGAGCTCAACAGACTAATTACAAGTCAAGATATTAAATCAGTCATAAAACCTCCCAGTAAAGAAAAGCCCAGGACCAGATGGCTTCACAGGTGAATTCTACTAATCACTTCAAGAAGAATTAATATCAATCCTTCTCAAACTCTTCCTAGAAATGAAAGAGGAGGGAAAACTACCTAACTCATTGTATAAGATGAGTATCACTCTAATACCAAAGCCAGATAAAGATACTACAAGAAAATTAAAGACCAATTTCTCTTATGAATATAGATGCAAAAATCCTCAACAAAATACTAGTAAATTGAATCCAACATCACATTATAAGAATTATACACCGTGATCAAGTGAGATTTAACTCAGGTATGCAAGGATGGTTCAACATAAGAAAATAATGTAATACACCACATTAACAAAAAAAAGGGAAAAATCACATGATCCATTAATGCATAAAAGGCATTTGATAAAATCAAGCATCCTTTAAAAAAAAACAAAAAAAAAAAACACTGTGTAAGATCAGAATAGAAGGAAACTTCCTCACCATGATAAAGGGCATCTATGAAAAACCCACAATTAACATCATGCATATTCATGAAAGACTGAAATCTTTCTCACTAAGATCGAGAATAAGACAAGGAGACCCACTGTCACCACTGTTATTCAGCCTTTTACTGGAAGTTCTAGCCAGAGCAGTTAGGCAAGAAAAAGAAATAAAATGCATCCAGATTGTAAAGGAAGAAGTAAAACTTTCACTATTTGCAGATGACATGATCCTATACATAGAAAGTCCTGGAAAGAAAAAAAAAAAGCTACTAGAGCTAATAAACAAATTCAGCAAACTGGCAGGATATAAGATCAACATGCAAAAATCAGTAGTGTTTCTGAGCACTAGTAATGAGCAATCTGAGGAGGAAATCAAGAATATTCCACTTATAATAGCAACTAAAAGAATCAAATATCTGGGAATAAATTTTAGGATGTCAAGGACTTGTACACAGAAAACTACAAAACATTGCTAAAAGAAAGAAAAGAAGACCTAAATAAATGGAAGGACATTCCATCTTCATGGATTAGAAGACTAAATATCATTACAATGCCAATTCTACCCAAAATAATTTATAGATTCAGTGCAATCTGAATCAAAATTCTAACAGCAGAAATGGAAAAGCCAATTATCAAATTTATTTGGAAGGGTAAAGGGCCCTGAACAGCCAAAAACATCTTGAAAAAGAAAAAGTTGGAGGACTCACACTTCCTGGCTTTAAAGCACATTACAAAGCTACAGTGGTTAAAACAGCATGGTATTGATATAAAGATAGATGTATCGATCAACGGAGTTGAATTGAGAGTTCAGAAATAGATCCTCACGTTTATGGCCAATTGATTGTTGACAAGACTGCCAAGTCTACTCAAATGAGAAAGAACAATTTCTTCAACAAATGGTTCTGGGAGAATTGGATATCCACATGCAAAAGAATGAAAGAGATCCCCTATCTACATAAAAAATTAACTCAAAATGAATCAAAGACCTAAATATAATAACCAGGAATATAAAACTCCTACAGGAAAATGTAAGGAAGCATCTTGAGGATCTTGTGTTTGGCAATGGTCTTTTAGAGTTTACACTCATATCACAAGCAATGAAATGAAAAATAGGTAAATGGGACCTTCTCAAAATTAAACACTTTTGTAGATCCAAAGCCTTTGTCATGAAAGTGAAAAGCAACCTACTCAGTGGTAGAAATATTTGGAAACCACATGTCTGTTAAGGGTTTAATATCCAGAATATATAAACTCTTGCAACAATAAAAAGACAACACAATTTAAAAATAGACAAAGACTATTAATAGAATACACATTTCTCTAAAGCAGATATACAAATGGCTAGAAAGCACCTGAAAAAAATGCTTAACATCATTAGCTATTACTAAATTACATTTAAAACCCACAATGAAATATCATTTCACACCCACTAGAAGGTTTACTATACGAAAAACCCAGAATAGTACAAGTGTTGGAGAGAATATGGAGAAACAGGAACATTCATTCATTACTGATGGGAATATAAAATGGTGCAGCTGCTGTGGTACACTATTTGGCTGTTCCTCAGGAAGCTGAATATCCCACTTATAGGTATATACCCAGAAGAATAGAAAGCAGGGATTTGAACAGATATTTGCTTACCAATATTCATAGTGGCATTATTCACAATTGCCCAAAGATGGAAGTAACCCAATTGTCTACCAACAGATGAATGGTTAAACAAAATGTGGTATATACATACAGTGGAATATTATTCAGCCAAAAAAAGAATGAAGTCCTGATGTATGTGACTCCATGAATGGACCATGAAGACGTGCTGAGTGCAATAAGCTTAACACAAAAGGGCAATATTGTATGACCTCACTGATATCAACTATTTATAATAAGCAAGCTCATGGAATTAGCATTTAGAATGTGGGTTACCAGGGCACAGATTAGGGTTAGAGAATGGGAAGTTGATGCTTAATTTGTATAGAATTTCTATTTAGGTTCATTGTAAAGGTGTGGAAATGGATGGTGGTAATAGTAGCACATTATAGTGTGGTTAACAGCCCTGAACTATATAGGTGAATATGGTTAGAAGGGGAAACTTTCGGTCATAAACATTACTAGAATAAAAACTAAAAGATAAAACATAGAACCCTATAACACAGTGAACCCTATTAAAGAATAAAATAAGTAAATAAAAACTATATTGATAAATCCTTTTTCATCTATCCATTCATTTTTCTATCTGTGTAAATGCAGAGAAAGATGCCTATAATACTCTTTCTTACTGTTAATAGTAATTTTTTTAAGGTAAGACTTAAAACATTAATTGTTGTACTTTCTATAGTGTTTGAATTCTTTCTAATAATCATGTATCAATTTTGTAGTGATTTTTGCTTAAAATATAAAACTGGGTATATCAACATGCAAAAAAAATTAAGAGCCCAGATGAGGCAGGACAGAATAGGGACCTAAGGAGGAAGGGACAGAAAACCTAATAAGCCACAAAAACACCAGCTGGTAAGAGAAACTCAGGCAATGGCCTGCTGACTAGAATTAGCCTGCTGAGTCACACAGGCAAGCAAGAAAGAGGCAGCTTACAGCACATCCGCTGCAGCTTACAGCACACACCCAAAAGCTGTGTAACCAGAAAGCAGGTATACTTTTGTTTTCTTGCTTTACCCCTCAATAAATTCTCTGCTTGTTTGATTAATTTGTGGCTTGTCCTTGGATTCTTTGTCATGATGAGACCAAGAATCTAGACACCAACTCCGATACCACAGGGATGGCAAGTTGGGGAAGGAGAAGACCAGAATTTCATTTCTGGTCATGCTGAGATGAGGTTTCTATTTAACTTCCAAGTGGCGACACCAAGTTAGCAGTCAGGAGGAGAAGAATTGAAGACAGGGAACAGGGACACATTTTTAAGACATTTCATTGCAAAGGGGAGTAGAGAAATGGGGCTGAGGCTAAAAGGGGAAGTGAGGTCGACAGAAGGGCGTTCGTTTTGGGGGAAAGTAATGGCAGATTTGTAGACGGGAAAGAGCCTGGCAAGCACTGATACTGGTCAACCAGGGGAGGCCGGGCATGGAACAGTCTAAGGAATTGAGTTTTATGAAACCAGTGGGAAAGCACAACAGAGTTTTGACAAGATCGAATTTACATTTTGAATGGCTTCCTCTGCTTGCAGAGGACAAAGTGGATTGGAATGTAACCAGAACTGTTGCAGGCAGAGTATTTAATATGTGCCTAGCAATTTCCTAAGCATTTTGATACCGAGCAAAAGTGGGTTCCTTCCTCTAGATGCTTCGTTAAAGCCAGTACCTAAGACACTGAGGTTTCAGAGAGAGAAATAATTTTATTGGTTGTGCAAGCAATGGAGCGCAGTGGACTTCTGGCCCCAAACTGCCTCCCTGATCTGCAGAAATTCTAATATTTTGTAACACTGAGGTGCTAACGAATAATTGGGGTAGAGCTGAGCACAAGTTCCTTCATTAATAAACATAATAAAGGGGCTGAACAGAACAGACAGGTGGGCTAGCAAACCAGGGTCAGTTACAAGGATTTGGGATAGGGGCACACAGAACAAAGGTCAGTTACAAGGTCTTTCATATGGAAATTAAACAGAGGTGGGTGGTGTGGTTACCATTCCAATGGTAAGTCTATCCAAGGGTGAGTTCAATCTAGAATTACCATCACAACAGTAAACATACACAAGGGTAGGTTAAATCTAGAGCAACCATAAACAGGGTTGGGGCCATTCTAGCCAGCTTCAGTATTTCCAGTATTAACCTTTTGCTATTTTATAATATAAAGGCATCTATATAGTGTTTTAGAAATCATAATTATTTATTAATTCTTAGTCCTCAGTTACAGCTTTATATGTGTTAACTCATTTGACAAACCTTTGACGTGGGTGTATTAGCCAAAGGGGTGCTAATGCAAAATACCAGAGATTGGTTGGTCTTTATAAAGGGTATTTATTTGGGGTAAAAGTCCACAGTTACCAGGCCATAAAGCGTAAGTTTCTTCTTTCACCAAAGTCCATTGCCACGTATTGGAGCAAGACAGCTGCCGACGTTTGCCAGGGTTCAGTCTTCTTGGGTTTCTCTCTTCCCGGGGCTGTTTCTCTCTGGGCTTAGCTCCTCTGTTTCCTCCACAAGGTCAGCTGTAGACTATGAGGCTCTCTGGGCTTGCTTCTCTCCACAAGGCCAGCTGTGAACTCTCAGGTGAATGACTCGTCTCTATCCCAGGGCCTTCTCTCCAACATCAAAACTCCAACATCAAAACTACTCCCTCTGTCCTTTGCCTTGCCTTTTATATTTGATTCCCCCACCCACCAAGGGGTGGGGCTCAATGCCCTACTGGGGGGTGTTAACACCCTAATCATAACTTAATCATGCCTACATTAGCATACCAGTTTACAAGCATAGTCCTATATATATTTTTGGAATTCATAATTACATCAAACTGCCAAACGGCTACAGTGGGTTACATTCTTTTACACATTAACAGATGAGGGCACTGAGCTCAGAGTAGTCAAGTGACTTGCCCAATGTTATCACACACCCAGTAAATCAGTGGCAAAGCCAGGATCATCCCCAGGCAGTTTATTTATAGAATCCTTGCCTCCGTGCTGCTATGTGTTATTGGCTACACACCCATGTAATTTTAAAGCTAGAAGGGCTC
Source organism: Cabassous unicinctus (assembly GCA_029593785.1). Taxonomy (NCBI): domain Eukaryota; kingdom Metazoa; phylum Chordata; class Mammalia; order Cingulata; family Chlamyphoridae; genus Cabassous; species Cabassous unicinctus. The sequence goes on from JAQZBX010004089.1 coordinate 42,091, forward strand.
TTAGAAATTGCCTAGCCTAGCCCCTCAGGTACACTGAATTGGAGGATTTCAGCAGCAATCACTTGCAAATGGAATCATAGTTTAAATGCACCAGGGGGAGGTTGCTATTTAAAGTCCTATTCTGGAAAATCCTTTTGTAAAGTCAAGAATCCTTTTGTAAAGCAAGTAATCCACTCTGCAATTTAGCTTTGGAGAATGTGCTATTCTTCCAACATCTGGTAAATCTATAAAACTAAAATATGTGAAGAATGTTCTTATTGTTCAAGGGAGAGGACCTAGGTGAGGAGGTGTGGAGAGGCATGGGAAAAGGGATGGCTGCCTGAGTATCTGAGGAGGGGTTCTCGGTTTTATGTGCCAGAGTGGGGGCCAGTGTATAGACTAGTAGGATGTTATAGTTCAATGGTTTCCAATTCATTCATCCCTAAGGAGCCTCTTCAGTGATTTCAACCCACTTTGCGAATCTGTGAGCCATGGTGGAGGACATTGTATTACTGTCTGCCAAGTTCTTCTCTTTCCAACAGAGAGCTGCTCCTCAGTCCTCAGGTTCCCACCAAGTGATTCTGGTGGGGCTGTCAATCAGAAGGTTTCCTCCGCCCCCTGGTCCCTAGGTCTAGCCAATCAGAGCTCCTCCAGGCTTTCATCTGAACTCTCTTTCTCTGAATTATGAGCCATAAAGACAAAGTAAACTTGAGGCTATACACAGGCAACATACATCCACCTGGAAAGAGTTGTCTGAGAACAAATCCAGGCAGAGGCACGTGGGGCCCAAAAAAAGGGGGAGTGGAGGAGGGAGAATAATTAAAGTACATCTCTGATGACAATTGCCTAAAATCCTAGAGCAGCCATACCTGAAGCCAGCAAAATCTCCCCAACTTGGATTTTCCAGGTACATTTCCCATTACATTGTTTCCTTTGTTACTCTATATCTCAGGTTCTCACCTCTAAATGGGGGCCATAATATTACCTACCTCATAGCATGTAATGAGTATTACTTTAAATAACGTGTGTAAATCACTTAAAGCAATGCCTGACATATATCAGTTAGCTATTGATGCATAACAAATTACCCCAAAATTTAGTGACTTAAAATAATGATCATTTATTAGATCTTGATTCTTTGGGTTGGCAATTTGGGCTATGTTCTGCAGGGTGGTTATTCTGATCTCAGCTTGGCTCACTCATGCATCTGTGGACAATTTTGAGATGGCTCAGCTCACCTCCAAGTGGTCTCTCATCCTCCAGTAGGCTAGCCCAGGCTTTTTTCCCATGGTGGCAGAGCAGTTCCAAGAGAAAGAGTGGAAACATGTAAGGCTTCTAGAGGTATAGGATTGGAACTGGCACTCCATCCCTTCTGCTGCATTCTTTTTTTTTTTACCAGGAGGTCCCAGGGATCAAACCCGGGTCCCTCCATATGGGAGACAAACAACCAACCATTTGAGCCACATCCGTCCCCCCTGCTGCATTCTATTGGCAAAGCTAGTCATAAGGCCAGGCCAGATTCAAGTGGTAGAGAAGTAGGCTCTTCTGCATCTGCATGAGAGATGCTTTAAAGTCACTTTGCAAAGGGTGCAGACAGAGAGATAACTGTGAGTGATTATGGCCATTTTGTTTAGTCCACTATAGTAAGTGTTCAATAAATTCCATGATAAGTTCCTGCTATTATTAGTATCTAAACTAGTTTATTTTCTATTACTTGCTGTAGACAATATCACTATTGCTATTAGATGTTTTAAAAGATTTTTAATAATAGCTTAGACCTCCTAAGTTTCTTTCTTGGACTTCTCACTGAAATCCAGGTATAGTTTACTTGCAGAAATATATATATATATAGAGAGATAGATATAATGTACCTTCTAGAAATATCCCAAACGATACTCCATATGTCATTAGTAGAGTACTGCTAAAGTGAACGACTGTAATGCCTCATGTTATTAGTAATATTTTATCTGCTCTACTCAGCAAGGCCTTGGAAATTACCAGGCTTTAATGATCTAGTTTGCACCATCCATTATTTGTTTGTAAGTTTTTCCTCACTGGAAATACAAATAATTTTTTAATTATTTGTATTTCTTCTTGGTTGGTTTGTCTTTAATTGCTTTAGATTTGAGGGGGAAAATACTGAGATCATCCATTTGTTTTTATGAAGCTGTAATATTTAGTCTTTTCAGGAATAAATAACATTGTAGACTTTCATGCTCATTAATTTTTGATTCTAGGGAATATCAAATTATGCAAGGTCTATAGCGAATACATTGAAATTCATTACTTATACAAATTCCATCAGGAGTATTAATGGCAATTTGATAGTTTTCATTATTATGTCACTAAGGATATTACCAAATTTCAGTTTCTTCTCTTTCTAACTCTAACTGAGGACTAGCACAAGCCTTTCCCTTTATTATTGTAAAGACAAGCAATGTGAGAAGGATGTGGATTTTTACTTTTGGTTAGGAGATGGCTGTTTCACTTCAGAGTAAAAGGGATCTTTAGTATACTTGTGATATTAACATATCAAAAGCAAATAAAAATTTTGCAATTTCCCACAGTAACCAGAAGGGAACAAGTGTCCTCATTATCAGTCATCAATTATGGGATGCCTACTGTTTGCCACAGAATAAGTATAATCATTATCAGCCAACACTAAAAGTGTGCCTATTGTGTGTTTATAGTAAGAGCACTATCATCAGCCAACATTGCAGAACCCCTTTCATTTTGACTGGATTGTATGTTACCTTTTGTTTATATTGGATTGAATATCAGTGTTAGCAGTTGATAATTGAGCACCACCAACTCTGCACATTGACCTAAGTTTGCTAATGTTGCATAACAAATTATCCCCAAATTTAGTAGCTTAAAAGAATAACTCATTACCTCTTGCAATCTGTGTGGGTCGGGTATTCAGGAGCAGCATGGCTGCACAGTTGTGGCTCAGGGAATCTAATGAGATTGCAGTAAGATGTCAACCAGGGTTGCAGTCATCTGAAGGCTTGATGGGGGCTAGAGGATCCATATCCAAATTGGCTTACTCACCTGACAAGTTGGCTCCCCCTGTTGGTGGGAGGCCCCAGTTCCTCTCCACATGTGTCTTTCTGCAGGACTGAGTGCTCTCTCAACCTGTTGGCTAACTTTCCCAGGGTGAGCAATCCAAGAGACCATGGAAGAAGCCACAATAATGTTTATGACAGCCACACATCAGTCCCTTCTGCCATCTTCTATTTGTCACACTGGTTAGCTCTGATTCAGTTTGGGATGGAATACACAAAAGGGCATGGAAGCCAGAAAGCAAGAAGCACAGGTTGCCATCTTGGAGACCAGCTACCATAGACTGTTATCAAGTGGCTATAGAATACCTGCTAAGACTAGCTTCATCAATCATCAGAGACCGGGTGCACTTTTATGTTCTAACTGCGAGATATATCCTGTCCCATGCATAGTTATGAAGCCATTAACTTATTTTTTTTATTTATTTTTTTGCCATTAACTTATATATTCAGGAATCCTTTATGTCTGTGATTGTCTGAGTCTTTTACTACAATAATAAAACTCCAGCTGTCACCCCTGAAGGATTCAGACCTTTTCTGGTCTTCCCCCATAGTCATGGTATCTTTCCCACAGCACATGGAGTCAAAGAAAGACCCTTTTTAGAATCATATGAAAGCTATGGGTTTAACTTCAAGAAAAATACTTTCACACACAATTTAACATATAGTTTTAGGAGATTCGTGAATGCCCCACCTCCACAGGCTAATTAATCCTTATTTAAAGGGAATTAAAATTTGTTCCAAAAGAGGTTAAAAGGTAGTCTGTATAAATTAACTAGGGAAAAATTCATGCAGGACACAGAAAATGTCTGTGTGGCCTGATATTCCAAATAGCTAATGGTAATTATTTCTTTAAAGAAGTCTAATCTTTAACTTTCATCTCTCAAAATATAATGTTCATCCAATTGGCACTCCCAAATAAAACTTTTCATATCTCTTATAGCCATTTTCTTATTTCCTCATATCCCATATTCTCTGGAATATCTCATTTTCTAAACACCCCTACTTTTTGTTTTTATCCTGCACACATTTTTCTCTCTCTCATCTCCCTTTTCTCTTCCAGCTTTTTATTCTGTAGATTGACTTAGCCTTTTTTATAAAGGCCATTCCTGCCTCTGCCCACCTCTTGGTCTTGTGTCTTTCTGCCTCTTCGCTAAGTATGCATTGACAAATACAAATAACCATTCTGGTACCCATGGTCTCTCTTGGGGAGTTGGGGGGGACTCCCAGGTATAGGATGAGAGGGAGGAGAGGTGGGTGGGGAATACAGCATATTTTTTATCCACTCTGGTGGAGGGGGAGACCTAGGAACATCTTCCCACTTTAATTTAGCAGCCATTTATCTGACAGAGAAATCCTCAAAATACTTTCCATTTAAAATCCTGCCTGTGTGAATGTGCTGAGAGTAGCCAAATCATGTGGCCAAGTGTGATCTCTGGGTTATCTTGGTAAATTATCATTGTGTGCTTCTTGATGCATTCTTTTTTATATTGCATGGATTTCTGCCATAGTCATTATGCCACAGGAAGAAAAATAAATCAAACAAAATTATTGCCACCATCCCAGGGAATGGAGAGAGTCTGCAGCTGCAGGCAGGATAATCCCGTCCATCTTATCCATGGGATATAAGCCCCCTCTCAATTGGAGGTGGAGTGGACATCACCATCCCAGACTCCTCAGGATTGGGGGGAAAGCTATGGACTAGAGTGGACTTACTGGTATTCTAGTATGGACATATTGTGATTCAAGCAAAGGAAGAAATTACAACATTAATGTGGAACCAGTGGCCACTGGACACTCTGGGGACAGGGAGAGGGAAAAGCAGTTGTAATACAGGCGCTTTTTCGGGACTTGGGAATTGTCCTGAGTGACATTGCAATGGAAGATATAGGCCATTTTATATCATCATATAACATGCAGAACTGTGTGGGAGACAGTGTGGTCTAAATGTAAACTATGGTCCATGCTTAATGGCAAAGCACCAGGATATGTATATCCATTGCAGGTGATGTGCCACACTGATGAAAGATGTTTATGTGGGAGGTTGTGGGAGGTGTGGGAAGTGGGGCATATGGGAATCCCTATATTTTTTGTGTAACATTTATGTAATCTAAGTATCTTTAAAAAAATTATTTTAAAAAATCATTGCCCTTTGACTCTCAGTATACGTAAAAATCTCCATTTATTGGGGGAACTTTGGGAATGGGCACAGCACAACACTTTGCTCAATGATGGAACACACATTGAAGAACTGGGTGTATCAGTTAATTGAGCTTTGAGACTAACCTGAGATAGTGTTTTATCTTTTTCATACTTTAATATTTAAAGGTTAAGGGAGATGGTTGACAACTTCAGAAAAATAGAGAAGGTCCTGGGATAGGCAGAATTCCAAGATGGCACCTGTGACAGTTTGAGATTATTTATGAACCTCAAAAAGAGAAAGACTATGTTTGTAAACTAACCTATTCTTTTAGGAGTGATGCCCTTTGACTATATTGGATTCAGTTGAGGGGCCCTTGATTAATTTACTTGTTAGGATTATGGCTTTGATTCAACCACATCAATAAGCATGACTCAGGTTGAGTCCCCACCCCCTTGGTGGGCTGATATAAACAGACACTCACTCAAGAAGACACAGGAAGAGAGAGAGCTCTGTCATTTTTGATCCTGGGGACCTGGGGAGAGATGAGCCATTCACCTGATAGTTTGCAGCTGACCTTGGGAAGAGATGGTATAGAAGACCCAAAAAGAAACTAGCCCTATGCCAGAGAAAGAGGAAGCCCTGAGACACAAGCCCTATGCCAGCCTGCCGCTGAAAGAGAGGAAACCCAGAGGGGGAGGCTGAACTCTTGCAGATATCAGCGACCATCTTGCTTCAACACATGGCAACTGACTTTGGTGAGAAAGCAGCCTTGAGTTGGATTCTTTAGGGCCTTGTGACTGTAAGCTTTTACCCCAACCAAATAAATGCCCTTCATAAAGGCAACAGATGCCTGGCACTTTGCATCAGCACCCCTTTGGCTGACTAATACAGCACCCAAGGGTTCTGGTCCTGTTTGCTCATCCCCAAGACTATGGCTATGATAGATTTCACTCCATCATTAGATTATTTCAAGTGGACTTTAAGAGAGGAAGATTATCCTGGTGGACCTGACCTACAGGTGAGCCCTTAAAAGTGAGCGAGCTCTTCCTGGAGGTAGAGATTTGAAGTGTGAGGGGAATTCCACATAAGGGAGATCCTCCGTTCCTGGCTTGGAAGATGGAGAGTGCCCCATGGTGAGGACTTAGGCTTAGCCTCTAGCTGCTGTGCGTGGCCTCAGCCGGCAGCCAGCAAGGAAGCCGAGACCTCAGTCTTACACTACAAGGAGCTGAATTCTGCCACACCCATGTGAACTTGGAAGAGGACCCTCAGCTCCAGATGAGAACGTTGCGGACCAACACCTTGACTTCAGCCTTGTGCGAGCCTGAGTGGAGAATCCAGCCACACTGTGCCGAAACTTCTGACCTACAGAAATGTGAGATAATAGATGGTGTTGTTGTAAGCCAATAAGTTTGTAGTAAATTTTTATGTTTCAATAGAACATGAATACAGACCCTCACCTGTGGGAGGTGAGACTGCAGGAGGTGAGGCAATATAGCTCCGGGATGCTAGGCCTAGTTTGTGTCCCCCTTCTACCCATTTAAAGCTACATGACTTTTTTCAAGTGTCCCTTCCCTCTGAGCCTCAGTTTCCTCATCTGCAAAAAGGAATACCATTATTAGCTTCTCTCAGAGTTGTTGAGAGGCTTTTATGTAGTCATAAACATCAAGTACTAAAAGTGGTGGCTGACACATAAAAGAGCAAAATATATTTAAGCTATTATTACCCTGGGAAAAGTTACTAGAACGTTGATTTTGAGAGCTGGAGAGAAGAGGAGTGATTATTAAACAACCAATAATTGTACACTTTTGGCAACCTAACAATGTGTTTTCATCTGTTATACCATATAATAACGACTAACGCATGAGGAAAATATTAACAGTTTCATTTCTTTTTAACTTTTTATTTTGAAATAATTACAGACGTGTAAGAATTTGCAAAAATAGTACCGAGAGGTGCCGTGTACCCTTCCCTCAGCTTCCCCCAGTGGTGACATTTGTACAATACTCTTAACGATACAGTACAGACCTCATTGAAATGTTACCATTAATAACTTCGTTCTGCAGGTAAGAAAACTGAGCCTTATTTCAATGGCTGATTTCAAGTTCCCTTTGAAAATTATGGTCAAATTATGTGAATTTATATGTCGTTTTTCTCTGTCTGCTCTTTGCACTCAGTGGCAGGTTAGGAAAAAAGTGTAGTATTTCCTTGACCCTTCTGTTTAAGATGCAACTGTCCTTGTAATTATAAAGGGCTTTTTTTTGACAAGACACTTTTGCTGTGGAGAAAGATGACATTGCAGATTGTGACTGTCTGAAGGCCAGCAGTCACAGATTGGATCACAGTACCCCAGCCATAGGCGTCACAATCTGGGCCCCTGAGACCAAATCCCAAGGGCCATAAATATTCGAGAAACACTCTCAACTGTTCCTTTATTTACCACCAAAGGCAAGGATTCTCACTCAAAATAAAGCCTGAAGTAACCCAGAAGGCAGGCCTTCAAGATCTAGGTAGAATTGCCTTGGCTCTCTGGCAGTTAGAGTCTCTGGGAGTTTTCGAAATTTCAGTGAATTCTTCACAGGAATTATGCTCCCTTGCTCTCTTTTGCCTCCAGGGATTCTGTTTCCTTACATATTTTTTTTTTCCTACACTATTCTCTATAATTGAATGTAAAACTCCTTGAGTTCCACAAAATCTCTACCAGCCTACAGTCTTTTGAGCATTATAGTCTTTACAGAAGGTTTTTAGAGGGACAGTAGAGAGCTGTACATTCTACAATTGGCATACAAAGTAATACTTAATCTTGGAGATTAGAATTTCTCTTTCCTAAAATTCTTTTGAGCTGGCCCTGCCAGATGGCTCTCTCTGCTCACCTCTCATGGCCAGCCTCACCTAACATTTCCCATTTTCTATTCTCCTGCTTGTCTCCCTGCCCTATGAGGAGAAAAAAAATAAAATCCTTCCCCTTTTTTGTGCCCTCCTCAGACATCTTGGTCCCAAATCCTTAGGCTTGCAACACCTACTCAAGTCCTTAGAAATGATTTCTCTAACAATTTTAATGCTCTAAGATGCCTGGTGCCAGGTGTTAAGATAAAAGAGTTGCTTTATTAATTAATTTTAATTTTATTACACACTAATTACTCATTTAACTATTTAAATTTCTGCTGCCTTTATTGTGGTTCCTCCAAATTTCTTGAAGATCATTCATTTACCTTTTCGTTTTTCCTGCTTTTCTTACCAGAATATTCTAGGCTAGTGTTACTGCAGATGCTGCCTCTTTCATTAATGAATGGACCAAACTTGATATGTCTTGGGTAAAGGTCTCTACTTGTATCCAAGAGCTAGTGTGTTGTGCCTACTTCTGCTTCACCTCTCAGAAAAGGCAGAATGTAAACTTGACACATGCCTTCACAAATGTTGCAACTAGCCACTGAAAAATTGTCAAGTAAGGCCCTTATCATATATCTTAGAATCCCATCAACTCTAATTTTAGATGTCAGTTCACCTTCCCAGCCCTGTCTTCCTCTCCACCTATCATCTATCTGCACTGTGTCCCCAATGCCTAGTAAAATGCTTTGCACAAAGTGGGTAATATTTGTTAGCTGTGTTAATGCAAAAAAGCATGCATTGTGGCAAATAGGCTGAATTGATACACTATTGAGGAGCAATAAAATAGGGATTCTTCTGTCTCCTACTAGCTTTTGTATCATTTCCTATGTGTTGTAAGTAACAGTTTTGTTGTTTTAACAGTGGGGAAAGAGTAATGGATTCAGTGGCTCAAGAAAAATACAGTATCACTTAATGCTCTTCATATGACAATTCTCTCTGGAGAGTTTGCACCTACCCTCTGCATTTCAACCACAAAGTCTGGGAAACAACCTTCCTTTCCTAACCCCTGCTCCTAACACACTTTTCAGCTAAATCTCACACAGCACCACAAAGTTGGTGGTGTGAGTATGTCAGCAGTGCCTTATGTCAATTCTTATCAGCTCATCGTTGTGATGTTTGATGGGAAGCTGTGCCTGTGGTGGGCATAGCTTCACTGCTGGTGTTGACTGAAGGGACAACCAGTGTAATGTGATCAGGGTTTGAGCACTGGGGATTTCTCCACATCTGGTCAGGCCCCAGGACTTCAGAACGCATGTCTGAGCAGATGCATATTTTTCTTTCATTCATTCATTCATTCATTCATCTAGCTCAATCATTTATTTTGTTCATCCAATAACCACTTTACCTCCTCTGTGCCAAGCCCTGTACTAAGCATTGGGGATGTAATACTGAAAGGCACAGGCTTAGCCCCTGTCCTCTTGTGGCTCCTGGTCTAGAATGGAAGACAGACGTGGAGATGGTTAGTTATAAAACAGGATATAAGCCATGGAAGAGCTAATGCTCAGCATATTAGGGGGCATATGGGAAGTGCATATAACACAGCTTGTGGGAGTCTTCCTGGTTTACTGAGTTTTAAAAGACAGGGAGTCAAGCAGGGGAATTGGAGGCAGTTGGTGGAAGACAGGGAAGGAGAGAAGTCACTCCAGATGGAGGGCACAGCACTGCACAGGCCCAGGGAAGAGGTGTGGCAGAGAATACAGGGCTTTAGAAGCAGCTTGGAGCTGCTGTGGTGTGAGGCAGAGAGTGGTTAGAGAGGAGACTAGAGAAAATGGAGGAGTCAGGGCTCAGAGGGTCTTGTAGCTCATGCTTAGAAGCAGTGACTTTATCCTAAAGGTTCAGGGAAGCCACCAAAGTGGCCCCTAGAGCTGTCTCCCTAGCACGCCCATCAGATGACAACAGGTACTCTTACATCTGAACCCACCTGGCTCATGCCAACCTCCATGGCGTTGTGCCCTTTGGTCTCCTCTACAGTGCTGGGAATATTTCATTGATCGAAGGCTGGTGACATCACCTGCTGCTCAAGGGTCTCAATCTTGCCATGTTATAGGCCTTGGAGAGGCAGGCCTGTGGGTTGCTACTTCTCATCCCACTATGAAGCTGGACTTTGTAAACCTATTTTACTTACTGGGCACATACAGTGCTCCAGGCAGAGTTCTGTAGGCTTTAAGTTCTCGTTATTGTTCTTCTGGGAAAACAGAAGACTCATCTTCATCTTGCAGTTTCCCAACCACCCTAAGAAGAGCTTAAGGCATGCCAGAGAATCCAGCCTCTGTCTTCAAGCCTCTTAACTTCTATCTTAAAAATGCAGGAACTTTTAACATCTTTTAGCAACATAAGACATTTTTACAGCTTTTATTAACTTTCTCTGCTGAGGCTGTTGGGAACAAAATTCAATATTTTGAAAAATCATTTTGCATGTATGCTTTCCTATTTTCAACATCAATCTTAATTATATTTCTAACTACGAAATATGTCACAAGATCTACGTTTCTTACTTAATAGATGTAACAAGATGGGGAAATAAAAGAAGAAGAAAGAGATCATGTTCTCATTGAGCCTGGGTGGAGTCTGAATGCTTTTCATGTGGGAGAATGAATTGAACCCAAATTTCTTGAGCACCTACTAGGTGCCAGCATTGTGCTAGATATTTCCATACATGTTATTTTAACTCCCCAATCACACCATGAGGAAGCTGCTATTATTTCCTATTTTTTGTACATAATAAAAACAGAGAGTCAGAAAGGTCAAGTGAGTTCTTCAAGGATGTACACTAGTGAGTAATAAAGGCAGATTGAGCCCAGAGCAGACTGGGGTGGGGAAGGGGGGTGTACAGCCTCCAGGGGCCGAGGAAGGAGGTTGAAGCTAGCTTTAGGCAGTTGTTAACAGAAAAGCAAGCACAGAATCTAGCACCTGGATAACAATTGGTTTCATATCTTTTACTAACCTTGGTCAATTAGTAGTGGCTACATAAAGAACTTGGTTGAGAAATCATGCTGAGATTGATTAGCTGGATATGGCTTGGAAAGTGTCTGTTCAAATGCCATATATTTGATAGCCTCAGTTTACTGGAAGGAAGTGTGTGATCACAGGAATATCGGGCTGAGGCACAGAGAAAAGCCAGATAGACTCTAACTCAAGGGTAAAGGGGCTAGCAGAGAATTTCTCCTTTGCCTTTTCAGAGTTGCACCTACCAATTCTTTCGGCCCTTGCTGGTACACTCACTAAATGGACAAAACCCTTATGCATTAGCCCAGCAAGTAGCTTCATAGAAACATTTTTCAAAGAGAACACATACCTGTTGGTGCATTGGTGCTTTGTGCCTGATATAATTAGGTAATAAGCTTTCAGTCCAGCCAGGCTCCATGTAGGAGGCATAATAATAGAGTCTGCATGTGTAACACACCCCCAATCCTGTAGGTTCCTGGGCCCTGTTCCTATTACCTACTGGGATTCTTTTTCTCTTCTTAACCATGTGTTTGGGGGATAGAGTTCTGTAAACATTACAGGCTTGGAAGGCACAGTCAAAATGCTAATAGAGCTATCAACCCTCACATTCTGCCTTCTTGAAGTCTAAGCAAGGTGATTCGTGTGGCTTATACCTTGTGCCTCCTCCTACATGATTGCAATTAACATTTTATCAGCCCTGTGTCTCAAGTCCAATAGCTGGCACCATTCCCTGGAGGGTGAGAAAGGACCTTAATTACAGAACAGATGCACTTGCCTACTGCCTACTGTATTCTGATGTCAACACCCTGAGCTCCGGAGAGAGGTCATGCTGATCCTAGGATGGCAGGTGGCTCAAATCGAATATTTTAATTTAGAGACTCGGTCAGTTGCTCCATTAACCAAGACTGGCTGTACTTACAGCAGACTTGCTGGGGCACAGACGGAAGCTTTGATTCATTTCATTTCTTACTGACCCCTTCACACAGTAGAGAGACGGCCAACATTTCAATGGTGGAGAGGTGCCAAAAGCAAAAGGTTTTATGTATTTTATTTCTTATATTTAAACCTATCATTAGTATTTCATTTTCCTATTAATTGTATTTGGCTATTTTATTGGCTTCATTTTTGAAGAAGCTTTGATCACAGAAGGGTTACAACTGGGGCAGGGGAGGATCATTGGTGTGGGGTTTCAGTGATGGGGGATACATGGGAGGAAGTTCACCTGGACATACATATAAGGTATATAAATGTGTTCAATTGTTCACAGGGTATTGTCACAGTGGGTGGAGATTCACACAATAACCAAGAGAATATTGAATTCCCATCCTGGAGATCTCTGCCATGTTTTCTAATGAAGCAGCAACAGTCCCCCAAATGAAGGGGCAATGACTGGTGAAGGAGGATGGTCCATTGATGGGCCCTTGATATTGATGACTATGCTTGTGAGCCTTTGCTCTTGAGATTTAAACATAGCCTAATGTTGTGGGGTGCCTAAGAGTTGCCTCCTGAAAGCCTCCTTGTTGCTCAAATGTGGCCTCTCTCTAAGCCAAACTCAGCATATAAATGAATTACCTTCTCCCCAGCATAGGACATGACTCCCAGGATGAGCCTCCCTGGCACCGAGGGATTACTACAAGCACCAACTAGCAATGCAACTGGAAAAAGATCTTGAATAAAAGGGGGAAAAGGTAAAGACAAATGAGTTTATATGGCTATGAGAGTTCAAAGTCGGGAGGTCTTCCCAGAGGTAACGCTTATGCATATCTCAGCAGGATCTCATAGACTACCAAAGTGGATACTTCCCCAAATAGTGGGGCTTCTGAGGGCTCTGGAGACATCCAGGTCCTATGGTCAGGGCATATAGCTCCAGAGTTTGGTGCCTTGCCAGTAAGCCCTACTTTGGAGTTTGTGCTCCTGAGAGTGACAGAGTTGGACTCAGTTATGGCTTCCCTACACATGGCTCACCTGTCCCTTCTATTTGAACCTATACTTGGTGCTGGAGTTGGTAGGTGTACATCCAAGAGACTTGAATCTTTGGGCTCTCCATGTGCCAGCTGAGTTCTGAGCCTCAGCAGACTTGCAACACCTGCTCTCCAGTTCATTGGACTCACCCAGGACAGCTAACAAGGAGGATTGACAACCACCATACCAAGGAAACGAGAGCCTACAACTGCAAGCAAGAGAGTTCCATCCATCGACTGTATGGGATCAAAACCCCCTCTCAATTAGAGTTGGGGTAGACATTACCATCCCAGAATCCTCAGGATTAGGGAATGAACTATGGACTAGAATGGACTTACTGGTATTCTACTATAGACTTTTTGTGATTCTAGCAATGGAAGGAATTACAACATTGATGTGGAGCCAGTGGCCACTGGAGGCTCTGGGGACAGGAGAGGGAAAAACAGGTGTAACACAGGGGCTTTTTCGGGACTTGGGAATCATCCTGAATAACATTGCAATGACATATATGCCACTATGTATCTTCCCATAACCTGCAGAATTGTGTGGGAGAGAGTATAAACTACAATAACTATGGTCCATGCTCAGTGCAATGCCCCAGGATGCATTTATGAATTGCAATGAATGTGCCACATGAATGAAGGATGTTGTTAATGTGGGAGGGTGTGGGAGATATGTGGAGTGGGGCCTATGGGAATCCCTATATTTTTGGGTAACATTTATGTAATCTAAGTATCTTTAAAAATATATATTAAAAAAAATTAGTAAAGGAAGATGGATGAGTGGAGATGATTTTAAAGGGCAGTATTGGCATTTGAAATGACAGTGCATCAGTGCTGCTGGCTAAATGACGTGTTTGGTGGGGGTCCAGGGAAGAAAAGGTGGATTATTTTATAGTTTGTTAGTAACTAATAAATTCACAATCTTGGTGGATGCATACAAGAGGGGTGTATTTTTCACTCGGGCAGAGTTTAGGGGAAGTAAGTGGAGGTTCTTCTCCATTTGGATTTTCAGGGCTAGATCCTTTTTGCATCTTGTGATGGTATCAGTTCCATACCCTTTGCTCCAGCAGGGGAAGAAGGTAATGCAGGAGGCTGTCACCTTTCAGAGGAGGAAGTTGGGGAGGGCCCTTTCCTTCTTTCATCCTCAGCCTCTCCCAGGATGGGGTTGAACCTGAAGAAATGTACCTGTGGGGGAGGACAGATGAAACGAGAGGCAGCTGGAAAGGGTAAAGTTGGTCTAAGCATGAGCACAGAGTGGAGGGTGAGCTAGGTAGGACCAAAACCTATCTACCTTCTTTTCCCACCCTCAAAACCCCATCCTCTGCCAACAGAGGAATGAGGTTATAATAGCCCCATTCCCAGAGCTCCAATTCCAGAGCCTTGTATTTCAACTGGTCATCCCACTGCAGGTCCAACTCCATGGAGGGAGCTAACACAAGGCTGGGGTGGGGAACGTTCTTTTTGGCAAAGCAAGCATCCTGATGCTCCAGAGAGTAGCTTGCGATTTTAACTAGAGGTGAGTCTTTGGAATTGGTCCTTCTGGCTAAATCTGCTCTTTTCAAAGGGGAGCAGAGGTTAATGACTTACCCTCAATATTCTTGGTGTCAGACGAAACATCATTTTGAATAAAGTATTATCTTAGCAGTGACATCAAGCTGCCTAAAATAGGCAGCACTTATCATTTATGTTTGTTGCTCAGTTATTATCTTGCTTAATTACAAAGAAAGTGGCTAGCTGTCACCCCGGCGATCTTCCATAGTAAATCATGAGTAATTTTTGTTAAAGTTTGTACTTTGACTTTAAGCATAACTGGACCATGATGGCTGGCTGCCACCATAAGCAGGCATATGATTTGCATGTCTTGATGAGCAAATAGGAGCTTCAAATGGTGGCTGCACAGCAGTACGTTACTCTGTCTCCCCTCTGCCATGTAGAATTAACAACTGCCAGGAAAATCATTTCATAACTAAATGTCTAATTGAAGAGTTAGGTCAGGGTAATATACAGTTGCCAAAGTGAAGTTCGATGTGGAATTTAAATCTTGTCTCCAGCTTGAGACACCTTAGTTAGAAATGCAAATTGTTCCTTTTAACACTAACTTGCAAATAGAGGAAAAACTTCCTGAATTAATGGGCCCAATGGGAATTTCCCCCTCCAACTGGCCATTTGAGGGGCATATTTATTATCATGCTATTGACTAGTCCCATGACTTCTCTCTTTATCATGGCTGCCATTTCCAGCAAGAAGCTTCATTTAGTTTCCAATCAAGGTCTTAAACTTCCACTTGTATTAACCTTGAATGATTCTAGTGGAGTGTAGCACTAGCTGTGACAGGGCTAGCCATGAGCTAAGTGATTCTGACACAGTCAGAAGATCACCTGGGTTTCCAGCCCTGGTGGAAGGAAACAGAAGAGACAACATGGCTCCTTGGGGGAGCACATTATTTGTTGTGGCTTTCTTCTTGGGAGCATTTCCTTGGACATTTGACAACAGACCCCTGTTGGGAACAGGATCTTAGGGGGCACTGGTTTGGCAGTGGCACCGTGCCGTGAGCATGGGCTGTGGGCAGGATAAGAGTGCGTGTGTTTGTGCAACTGTCCTTCACCGCTAACTTGTAAGTGGCTGATCTTGATACCCAATGGGCACATGCTTAGGGTACCAACAAAACACATGGAAAAATGCTGATATGTGAAAGAAAGCATCCAGATAGCCATCCTAGGGAATACAAAAGAGCACTGGGTGTTTTCATACTTCTTTTCTGGTTCAGTATTTGGATTGCCATTTGGTTGCATTGAATGTGCACTATAACCTTGGTGTTGCTCAAAACTCAAAACTTAGAACTTGGTTTTGCCAGTGGCCCCAGCTCCGTAGCATGAACCAGTTGGATGATGCAGTGAGACCATGCAGTGAGCAAAGATAGGAGGTATTTATTAATGGAGAGAGATCTAAGAACCTAGAGGCTAAGAAACATTTCTGTGGTTCCCTGCGTATCATTCACCCTATCTGAGGTAAAATCAATGCACTGTGAATGTCAGAGGACCAGGAGTTAGGAATGCTGTCTTTTTTCTTTTTTTTTTTAAGGATTTATTTATTTATTTCCACCCCCTCTTTTTTGCACTTGCTGTCTGCTCTCTGTGTCTGTTCATTGCGTGCTCTTTGTGTCTGCTGGTCTTTTTAGGAGGCACTGGGAACTGAACCTGGAACCTTGCATGTGAGAGAGAGACGCCCAATCGTTGAGCCACATCCACTCCCTGCTTGTTGTGTCTCTTCATTGTGTCTCCTCATTGCATCATCTCGCCGTGCCATCCCATCGCGTCAGCTTGCTGTCTTGCTTGTCTTCTTTAGGAGGCACCAGGAACCAAACCCAGGACCTCCCATGTGGTACGTGGGCACCCAACTGCTTGAGCCACATCCGCTCCCTGTCTCTGTGTCTTTTGACTTAAGATCTCAGACTGTTCACTACAGCCGTAAGCAAATACTACAGCTTTCTCATCTGCCACATGCCCTGTTCCCCTCCCAGGATTGTGGTGAGGATCCATCATGGGACCAACCATGAAAATACTTTAAAAAGTAAAGAATGTTTATAGTGCAGGTGATAAATCTTCTTGGAAGTACAAGCTGAACCATCTGGAGTCAGAATCCACACCATGGCAAATACAATGGAGGAAGGCTTCCGTTCTTAAGCATTTAATTGGTAAAATATATATATATATATTTTAACTTTCCAAATTATATACAAATGGATGTGATCATCAGAATAGTATGTTAGAGCATTTCTTTCCGAAATGATTTAGAACGTAAGGACCAGATAGAGACTAGACTACATCTATTTTTGTTGAATTTTTTACTTGGTGGGAAGTTATCTCAAAGGATAATTGCAATTAATGGAGATCTGATCTCTTTCCCATTTAAACTATGGTCTATGTATTACGACAAGTACAAACCTGGGCATTGACATAGTGACTAAGAGAAATATGTAGTTTCAAGTCAGCAGAGTGACAAATGGTCAGAATGAGCATGCCGCCCTCTGATTTTTACAACCTTTTATTATGATATGTCACTAAATAAACTTGTGTTTCATGCAACATACAAGGTATTAACCCACCAGAAACAGGTACGGGTGCCTAATTCTTCCAAATTCTCTAGAAATAAAAATGAGAATTAGGCAAACTTTCCGTTATGACCTGGGGAACTTGTCTCATCAGCATTCTTTTGTTGTGCATTAAAACCCAACCACAGGGTTGGTCCTAGCTGGAAAGAACCTTAGAGAAAGTTTAGTCCATCCCTTTCTCTGCATGGATGAGGATGCTGTGGTCCTCTCAGACAGGGGAAGTTGAAAACGTGAATAAGTCTTGACTTACACAGAGGAACCAAGTGTCTGGCTTGCAGTAGATGCTCAATAAATGCTTGTTTAATGAAAAACCTTAGGGACAAGTATCTTTCATAGCCAGAATGCAATTAATTTGGAACATAATGGATTTGGTGAGAACTGGAAGGACTGTAGTCGATGGTCAAGGGATCTGGATTCTAGAACTGGATCTACCATTCATAGCTTCTCTAAACCATGTGCTTTACTTTAGCTTACATTTCTATATTCCCATTGTGGGTAATACTTTCAGCTCCAGCTGCCTTGGAGTAGAGTGAATAGGTAAATAGCCATAAAGGTGCTTTGGAAAATGTCACCTAGGCACCTTCTCTGTAGCTAGTGAACTTTCTTTGTAGGTGAAGTAGCAGCATCAGACTTCTTTAAGGTGAGAACTGGAAAATACAAAACAGCTAAGTGAACTAGATATTCCACTGAAGATTGAAGTTGATATTTATATATTTCTCTTCAAATCCCTGCTTTAAGGATGAACTTACTTGTCTAGATCAGAAGTGTGGAATGGAAAACAGTCTGTGGTATTTTGATCATTAGGGCATATTTCTTCTGAGTCTTTTTAGAAAAATGCTAGGCTAGAGAAGAATTTCAGTTTTCTAGGAGTTCAGAATCTACACATCTCAGAATAACACTGCCTAGAGCATAGGCCAACAATAATGAAGCCTACCTTAGAGAGAGAGAGGTAATACTTTGTATTTACAAAGCTCTGCATTTTAAAAAGTGTCCTTACCAATTTCTCTGCTTCCCTCAGTGGTGCAGAGATACAGAAAGCCAGGTTCTTTTATACAGAAACCCAGATTTAACAAAATAGTTAAATTGAGGAATGTATATTCATGTTTTACCAGAAGACTCAGCCACTTAACTACCTATCCATCCTAGATTACTTAGAAATATGAACATGTGAATTAAAATTTTATTGACGAGCCATACCTCTCTGCCACTATTTTCATGCTATAAAAGTCCCATGGACAAATCCACTTAATTTTTTCCCCACATATCAGTTAGCTAGGAGTTTCCTTAAAGCAATTAAAATAGACCAGAAATAATTGCAATGTGAGATTTAAATCAGGACAATTCCCTGTGATTGATAATTGAGTAAAAACACTTATTGTTGTAGTTCCCATCTTTCCTACTTTGAAATATTCTTTTTGTTCAGTTGGTCATGCCATGGTCATAATGGAATGTCCTAGTTTAGAATTCAGTCTCATCTCCAAAGATCACTTCTCATATAGGAGGGTAAACAGCCCATTTGGCCACTATGCATGTGAACATCTTCCAATAGGAATGATTGTGCTACCAACAGGGTTCAGTGGTTGAGCACCCGCTTCCCATGTACTAGACTATGGGTTCAATCTCCAGTACCTTCTTAAACAAACAAACAAACAAACAAAAAACAAAAACCTAGGTGTGATCCCCAAAATTCCATTCATCTCCACCATTATTTTATCACATTGGGACTTCTCCCTTGTCATTCACCATAACTAATTACATGAGATACCTAGTTTTTCCACTGTTAGCTTGAGGTAGTGCATCTATCAGGATTTACAAATTTATCCCTAATTCCATACATTATCTTTTATTAGTGGAAGCAAATGTTTGTCTTTTCTTCTTTTGTTTTTCCTACTCCAAGTCAGGAAGAAGTGGACTCTGCCTGATATTAGCTATACTTTCCAAGGGTGCATCTTTCTAAGAAAGAAGAATGGTTTCCTTAACCAGTGCTTCTCAAATTGAGATCCAAGCACTACCTGCTTAGAATCATCTACAATTCCAAATAAAAATGTAGATTCTTGGATCATGCCCCAGACTGTCTGCTGAATAAGAACCAATGAGGTTGAGGCTGAAGGGTCTAAATATGTAATAGAATCCCCAGGTAATTCATATGTATGCTAATGTTTGAAAACCACTGCTATAGATTTTGATAGAGTTCTATGTATGTAGGGCACCATGTTACAGAGGAATTGATGATGGGGACGGGGATCATGCTCCTATGGACTAGAAGAGGATGCCAGGAGAAGGCCTTGTGTTACTACACAGAGGAATTCTGTTCTCTGTAGAATGCACTCTTCAGTCTGCTGTAACCTTGAGGTCATTCTCCCGTTTAGGCAGTCATCATCCTGATTGGAGGTTTGATCTGTAAGGGGCTTTTCAGAAATTCATTTACTAGGTGTCGTGAGGAAATAAGACATTCGGGCATCAAAGTGGGCCATTCGTAAACTTAGTTTCCGAGAATAATCACTAGGATTCCCGATTGCATATTTAGAAAAAATACTGAAAACGTCATCTTCATGAGTGCTTCCATTGGTTCTCTATACTCTCCTTCTTTTCATGAACATTTTCTTGTTTCTCATAGCTTGGAAGGTCAACTTTTATCTAATAAGTCTTAGCCAACTTCTCAAATATTCCCAAAAGCTCATCTCCATTGATAATGAGAACTGTCTTCCTTTCAATTTCTCCTCTTCACTGAGGTTTTTTTTTCTTTTTTTTTAAATGTGAGAATGCCAGTTGTCCCAACCATACTCAACGATGTCCA
>JAQZBX010004090.1:0-61971 GCA_029593785.1 Cabassous unicinctus
TTTATATCCCATGGGGAAGATGGATGGGATTATCCTTCCTGCAGCTGTAGACTCTCTCCATTACCTGGGATGGCCATTGTCCATCATCATCTCTCCACCAAATTGTCCTGGGTGAGTCCAATAAGCTGTAGAGTAGGAGTTGCTGCTCCACTGAGGTTCTGGGCTTGGCTGGCACATGGACAGCCCAAAGACTCAAATCTCTGGATGTACACCTACAAACTCTAGTACCAAGTATAGGTTTAAATAGAAGGGACATATGAGCCATGTGCCGGGAAGACATAGTTGAGTCCAACTCTGTCACTCTCAGGAGCACAAAGTACAAAGCAGAGCCCACTGGCAAGGCAACAAAATCTGCAGCTATCTGCCCTGACATAGGACCTAGGTATTCCTAGAGCCCTCAGGAGCCCCACTATTTGTGGTGATATCCACTTTGGAATTCTATGAGATCCTACTGAGGTGTGTGTAAGCGTTACCTCTGGGATGACCTCATGACTCACTTTGAAGTCTCTTAGCCATATAAACTCATTTGTCTTTACCTTTTACTCCTTTTATTCAAAGCTTTTTCCAGCTGCATTGCCAGTTTTCACTTGGTAGCAATCCCCCAGTGCCAGGGAAGCTCATTCTTGGGAGTCATGTCCCATGTTGGGAGGAAGGTAATGCATTCATATGCTGAGTTTGGCTAAGAGAGAGGCCACATTTGAGCAACAAAGAGGCTCTCAGGAGGCAACCCTTAGGCACCCCATAACAATAGGCTAAGTTTCCATTTTAAGAGCAAAGACTCATAAAGCTAGTCATCAATATCAACGGCCCATCAGTGGATCATCCTCCTTCATCAGTCACTGCCCCTGCGCTTGGGGGATGGTTGCTGCTCCCTTAGAGAACGCGGCAGAGCTCTCCAGGATGGGAATTCAGTATTCTCTCATTTATTGAGTGGCTCTCCACCCACTGAGACAGTGTCCCATGAACATTTGAACATAATTCTTTAAGTCAACAATCTATGAGCCTTGTGTCCTTCATATTCAGCATGGCAGTGGTGTCTTGGGGGTGGACATGGCAATAATATCTCATGTGTGGAAACAGAGAGGTTGCTACATGATTTTTAAAAACTTCTTTGAAATATAGTGTAGCTATGCCATTTATTTTGTGAGTCTTAAATCTTTCATATGCCTCAATTCTTTCATTATTGCCTTTCATACTGATTTTATTTATAGTGAACAATTTTTATCCCTTCTCATTCCTTTCTGTGTATATTTTTCAGATGCTTGTTTTGTATTTATATGGGGCTAAATTTACCTTCCTAAATCTATAACAATCAAATTTGATTTGATAACAACTTAACTTCAACTATGTCCGGTTCTTGAGGGAAACAGATCTGACAGCATGTATTTGTCAGGGTTCTCTCAGGAAACAGAATCAACAGGAGATATATGCCAATAATATAAGATTTTATAGGAGTCTCTCATGCAATCATGGGAATGCACAAGTCCAGGTTCTGCAGGCAGGCTGCAAGCCAGGGGATCTGATGAAATTCCAGTGAAAGGTCCTTGATGAATTTCTGGGAGAAGTTTACTGTCCAAAGATGAGCTGAGAAATTCTTTCTGAATGTTGAAATCACTTCCCCTTTTAAGGCATTCAACTGATTGGATAAAAGCATCATCCATTGCTGATGCAACCTCCCTGATTGATGCATATGTAATCAGCTATCCATGCAGTAAACTCACTGGTGTTCGAAGTCCATAAATGCTCTTGTATTACAATTAGCCCAGTGCTTGCTGGACTAAACACCTGGACACAATTACCTGGATGAGTTGACACATTAGCCTAACCATCACACAGGAGATATCTGTAAATATCATGAGATTTTATAAAATTTTCTCACATGACCATATGCATGCACAAGTCTAAATTCTGTAGGGCAGCCTACAAGCCTGGAACTCCAATGAAGGTTCTTAATGAAATAGTTCCACAAAATAAGCTGTCTGAAGAAGAAATGGGAATTCTCTCACTGACTGCTGAAATCATTTCTCCTTTTAAGGCCTTCAACCAATTGCATGAGACATCTTTCATTGCTGAAGGCAATATCCTCAACTGGTTGTAGATGTAGTCATTCATAGATGCTGTAGTAGCCAGCAAAAAGGGTGCTGATGAAAAATACCAGAAGTCTGTTAACTTTTATAAAGGGTATTTATTTGGTGCAGAAGCCCAGAGTTGTGAGGCCATAAAGCATAAGTTACTTACCTCACCAAAGTCTATTGCCACGTGTTGGAGCAAGAGAGCTGCTGATATCTTTGTGTTCAGGATTACTGGGTTCCTCTCTCCTCAGGGCTTCCTTGTCTCCAGGCTCAGCTCCTTTGCTATCTCCACAAGGTCAGCTGTAGACTATCAGATGAATGGCTGTCTCTCTCCCCAGGGCTTCTGCCATGTCTAAGAGCTATCTCTATTCCTCTGTCTTCTTCTCCCGTGTGTTCACTTCCCAGGTTCCAGCTCAAAATTCAGCTTCAGTACTCCAAGTCTTCCCTTTGCCATGTCTTTTATCTCTGAGTCCCCACCAAGGGGTGGGGACTCAAGACCCTACAGATGTGGCCCAATCAAAGCCCTAATCATAATTTAGTCACACCCAGAGGAACAGACAAGTTCACAAACATAATCTAATATATATTCTTGGAATTCCTAAACAATGTCAAACTGCTAGATGCAGTCAACTCACTGATGATTTAAGTCCACAAAATGTCCTCATAGTATCAGTTAGGCCACTACTTGCTTGCCCGAAAACCTGGGCACCATTACCCAGCCAAGTTGACACATGGGCCTAACCATGAAGAACTGGGTGTAAAATTCTTGGTTGACAATTACTTTATTTCAGCACTTTAAATGTCATCACACTGCCTATTGCCTTTTTGCCTCCTTGCTTTCTGGTGTAAAACCAGCACTTAGTCTTACTGGGTTTCCCTTGTATGTGACATGTTGCTTTTGTTTTGCAGCTTTCAGAATTCTCTCTTGGTCTTTAGCATTCATCAGGCATATTATAATGTACCTGGAAATGGTTTTTAAAAATTTCATCCTGTTTGGGCTTCTTGAATGTGTATATTCATGTCTCTTGTTAAATTTGAGAATTTTATGCCACTTATTCTTTGAATATTCATTATGCCCCTTTCTCTCTTCATCTGTTACTTCCATAATGTGTATTGGTCTGCTTGATGGTGTCTCCCAGTGCTCTTAGGCTCTGTTCATTTCTCTTCATACTTTCCTGATCCTCTGCTAGAATCATTTCAATTGTATTATCTTCAGGTTTACTGATTCTTTCTTCTGCCAGCTCCACCCTGCTGTTGAAACACTCCTAAAGAATATTTTATTTCATTTATTATGGTCTTCAAATCCAGTATTTGTTTTGGTACTTTTAATAAATTCTATTCCTTTATTAGGATCTCATTTTGTTCATTTTTTGGTTTCCTGATATCTTTTAGTTCTTTCTCCATGTTATCCATTATCTCCTTGAAATTACTGAAGATCATTTTATAAAAGCCTTTTTCTGGAATAGCCAAAGTCTGTAAGTCTGTTCTTCATTCATAGTTTCTGGACTTTTATCTTTTTCCTTTTAATGAGCCATCATATTTTGTTTGTTTGTCTTGTAATCTATTGCTGCACATTGTACATTTTAAGGTTTTAATTCTGGAATTTAATTAGTCCCTGAGATATTTGTTCCTTAAGTTTGTATGCAGCTTGTGATATGACAGATTTTTTTGAGTGCCAGGAGCCATCATAAACAAACAAGTCAACACACATGAATGCATTTCACAGTCTTTGCAAATTAACTACGCATTGGGTACTGCTCTGCTTCAGAGTTTTACCTTCCCATCAAAAAGATCATCCTGAGGCAAAAGTGAAGTGGACACTCTGCTCTATATTTTCTGAGACTGGACTTGTGTTCACTCATGGCCTAGGAATTCCCCCATTTCCAGGAATCCATATGTTCCTGCTATACTCTATGAAATAGCCTTTCCCCCCTCCCTATTCACACTCTATTGTGTGTCTTAAAACCTATGATCCATTTCCGAGGCAACTTTGACTTAACTGTTTTTTACATTGTATTAGCTGTCTGCAAGTTGCTTCTGCTTACAGGGCAAATTTCTGGGAGGCCAAGCAGAGTTGAGTTTCCTTGTTCAGTTTTTCACACTGTCACCTGATGGACTGGCACTGACATGCAGGTGCCCCAGTATGTGCATAGGGGTTACTCTGACCCCACTGGAACACAACCAGGGATTCACAATGGGAGTACATTCCAGCTCCCTACCACATCAGAAAAGGCAATGGGAAGGGACTAGCAAGGTGCCATGGGCTGCTACCTTGTTTAAACCTGTATCTTTTGTATTCATCACATACTCAGTTACTACAACCCTTTAATTCATTACCAGAGATTTGAGGAAGATGCCACTGCTGATTTTTGCTAGTTGTTAAAAATTCTGTGAGGGAATGGCAGTCTGGAGCAACAAAAGACAATGTCTTTTGGCTTCTTCACTCAATCCTCAGTCTGACAAGATTTTCTTTGAAAGCATTAGCCAAACAGCTTCTCTCAGTCTTTTTAAACAAATGCCTTTAATGCTTTCAAATGACATTGCTTTCTTTTTTCCAGACAAAAAATACTTTTCTTAAATAATTTCTGAATTTGACAAAAGTGAATAAACTCATGTAATATGCCTTTTCATTCAAATGAATAAAGAAGAATAAAAGCTAACTCAGAAGCATTACTTACTTCATACTAGGCTCTATTCTGAGCATTATATAAACACATACATAAGTCTTCTCAATCAGGTAAAGAATATTTTCCCAGATGAGGAATCTGTGACACACAGAGGTAAAAGGCAGAACTAGGATTAAAAGCCAACATTTTTGACATCAGAGTTCATGGATCTAATGACTATATTATGCTTGATCTTTGAAATCAAAATTTAGCTATAAATTGGATTCTTGAGAAATAGCACAAATAACCTTCTTGACTGCTTTTTTCCTGTACATTGATAGTACAAATATGTGTAGAAAGTTGGAGTATAAATATGCTATCCAGATATCAAGATCCAAAAGTTCTTTCACCCAAATGTAGCCACTGCCAACTTTTTGTCCATAGGTAAACACATGAAGTCTTGTCCCTTCCTCAAAGTACTAACAACTATTTCAAAATAGTTCATATATAATAGTGAGGGGAAGAAAGTTGAAGAATAACTCCAAGTTGCCCTAGAGAATGTTGGACCTGTTACCTGTGATATCCATGGAGGTACTGGATATCTGTTTCAGTTACCTTAGTAGGGAGATCTTCTCTATGGCATTTATTCTAGACAAAGCATAAATAATCGCCATGAGATAAAGAACCTCTAATCAGTACCCAGCAGGTTTAAAGGTTCTGGTAGGTAACTCTGTATAGAATTAGGCAGGATTCAACCTGGTGTAGCCCCTAGAACATCTGCCTTGGAGACTACTTGGTGAAAGGAACAAGGTTCTAGAGTAAGCAACAAAAAACCTTAAGAGACATTTCTGAGCCCTGGAACAAGATACCTGTAGCCAGAAGCATCTCTTGCCTCACAAAGTGAACACCAAGGGCAGAGCATCTTGGAGGCACAGATGCACAAACTCCTATCAGCTAGTGACCTTCCCAGAAGGCCAACTAAACATCCCTCAAAAGTAATGAGAAAAAGCTTAGACTGGGGCCAGACTTCCTCGCTACATCCAGTGTTATCACTCCTGACCTTTCTTTAACTAGAGAGGAGAAAGGCAAGTGCTGAGTGAACATCCCACAAGTAGTAGCCAAGATAAGCAATCAAGTCCCTCCACACCATCTGGTAATGGTAGGCCCTGAAAATATGGTTGCAATGTGAGTGAAAGTGACAAAGTGATTTCTATTTGAGACAGCCCAGAGCAAGGATTATAGATGTAGTGACCATATATTCTTTGTTGTGCCTGTGGCCCAGGCATCCATACATTACACTCTTTCAGTATGAAATGTGGCACAGTTTGTTTGATAAATCCAACTATCAGACTTCTAGTTCAGTCAAGATGGAGTAGCTACATTCCTTGGTAGCCCTCCATCTTACAACAAAAATCCCTGGACATAATACAATAAACAGGAAGATTCTGAAGAGTGGAAGGTAAAAGACAAGTTGGTTAAGGACCTTAGTACTTGAGGAAAACTGTGGCAGTGATTTCCTTGTGCCTCCTATATATCCCAAATAGGGTGCTAGAGAATCCCACAACCTAGAACCAAGTGCTCCAGAAAAAGAGCTTGCTTTCCCAAGTAAAAGGACAGGAAAAGGCAGAAGAAAACCTTTTTTATAATGTCCACCCATCCACCCAAGCTCCAAAGGAAAAACTGCCCATGGTGTCAGTGGGGCTGAGTGGGCAGCTGAATCTCCACTCCAGCTGGCTGAAACAAGCCACAGTGAGGGGTTGCAAATAGATTCTTTGCTTTTGTAGGGGTAGAGTGAGCAGAGTGCATCAGGCAGCTGAAACTCTACCCTCACTCAGCAACAGTGAGGTGGAATGACTCAGAGCAAGTTGGTGATAGTCAACACTTTGCTTCTCCTCCCTCTGCTCTTCTCTTCCTGATACCAGTGAGACCAAGCTGGGAGCTGAACATTTATCACACGCATAAGCTACAAAGTGTGGTGGAAATTTACAAGGTAAGTTTGGGCTTGTTGCTTCACTTTTGTTGGGTGGTGTCTATTGGAGCCCAGTAGGGAGATAAACATCCACCTCCATTTAGAACTGTATTCTGTACTTCAACAGGGTAACTGCCTCCAAAGGAGAAGGTTAAATAGAATCCAGAGTCACATTACCCTAGTGTCTAAGGTACAATAAAAAAACACTGGTCATGCCAAGAATCAGGAAATTTTCAACTTGAATGAGAAAAAACAATCAACAGATGCCAACAATGAGATGGCACAGATGTGATTATCTCAGAAATATTTTAAGAGATAAGAGTGGGGGAGAAAGGGAGAGAGAATATAAAGAAGGAAGGGAAGGAAAGGAAATTAGGGTAGGAAATGAAGGAAAGAAGGGATGAATGAGGAAGGAAGGAAAGAGGGAAGGAGGGGAGGAGGAAGGAAGGAAGGAAGGAAGGAAAAAAAGTAAGATATGTGAGTTGAACAACTTATCCTCCACTCATATATTCTAATGGCTCCCTTTTCACTCAGAGGAGAACCCAAGGCCTAAGTGAGCTGCCTCTCCCCACCTTGCCCCAGTCCAAACTTCCCCCACCCCTAATCTCAACCTCATCACTGACTAACCACATAATTGCTCCCCAGCCCCACTAGGGCCCTGACTACTACTTGAACATACCAGAAACTCATCCCCACATCAAAGTTGTTAATGGGATTCTCTTCCCCAGATATCTGCATGCCTCACTTATTCTTCCTTCAAGTATTGCTCAAGACACCCTTCTTGTGATGCCCTCCATGACAGCCTTTATAAATACATTCCCCTCCCCCATCACTACCCACAACCACTATTTGCTCTCACTTTGTTTCCATAGCACTCTCACCTTCACATGTTATAAATAATCTACTTATATATATGTATATTCCCCCACCCTTACCTATAATATAAGCTCATTCAGGGCTGGGATTATTTCCTGTTTTTTCATTGCTCTATTGCCAGAAAGAGGAATTATGCCTGGCACAAAATAGGTCATCCACAAATACTTGTTGAATAATTGAATGAATGAATATTCTTAGCAATATCCCTACCATGACTAGGAGAGCTCTGTCATATAGTGTTTCCCCAGGCAGATCAATGGCACCACACTAACATGCAATTAATTATATATTGAGGACTTAGTAGGTCAGGCACCATGCTAAGTGCTGTACATGAATTATTACTTTAATGGCCCCATAATCCTATCAGAAGTCATCTTACCCTATTTTACAGATGTGGGGAAAGCTGAGATTTAGAATGGTCATGAGAAGTGCCAGTGGTCACACAGAAGGCAAGAGGAAGAGCCCAGAATAGAGCGGGGTTATAGATATCAGGAATATCTATCTCCAAACCCCAAGCTCTCAATCTCCAAATTATACTGCTTACCTAGTGCATAAATTTGGCTCTGCAAAAGACCGCAATAATGTGGTGCATGTGGACAGCAATATAATTTTCTGCCTGGGCTAAGAAGGATTTTTAGAGTTTCCAACAGAACTAGAGAACAAACTGACTACACTACATTTATCATAATATATCAACAACAATTTAACAATAAAGCAGATGATGATAGTGAGAGGAAAAATTCTATTATTTATTGAAGGATTAACATGTGTTGTGTAAAGCTGCCTTGCTTCAGACCAACTCCTATAAATATTATTTCCTGACTTTGATAAGTATTGGTCAGGAGAGCATTTGGGGTTTTCCTTTGACAACCATGCAAAGTGCAAATACCAGGTTGCAAACTGGGCAGTTCACACCACTTGATCATGAGTTTAGTTCAGGTAGGGTTTGTAGGAAGAATTAAAATGTGCATGAACAGAAGTTCATCATCTCCATGTGGAGATGACCAGGAGAGCAGTTGGAGGCAGTGCATTAACTTCTCCAGGGAACAATTCCAAGTCCATTTCAACCACAAACGGACACCTAGAGCCCAGGTGGATGCCATTAAAGATAAAGGTCCCATGCTAATTCTCACCAGGCAGGTTCTTCAAATGTATTTTATCAAATTCTTTGTGTGCCATTAATGTAAAATAATAATAATGATGATAATTTTTAAAAACATTTTGGTGAAGAATCAGAAATTACTTTAAACCTTTTAACTTTCTTTTTTTATTTTATTTTATTTTTTAAATATATTTTAAAAGATGCTTAGATTACATAAATGTTACACAAAAATTACAGGGATTTCCATGTTCCCCACATCCCACACCTCCCACAACATCCCACATAAACCTCTTTCATCAGTGTGGCACATCACCTGCAATGGATATACATATCCTGGGACTCTGCCACAACCTTTTAACTTTCAAGTGCTTAAATTAGTTGAACTGATTTACAGAGTGGTTAGCAAGGGGTCTTTGAAATGGCTTTTCAGTATTTAAGAGACAATCTTATGTTATCCTCTCTGACAATAACTGTCTTTTCAGATAACTCCTAGTTACTGATAATAAAACCTTATTATAATTATATGGGATCACTCTTTTCATTTCATTTTCAAAAGCTAAACACACATGCCATCTCAATTGAGAAAAATGTTAGGACTAAAATGTGAGAAGAAAAGGTCCCAGGGAATAAAGTACTGTTAAGTGTTCTCTTTTTAAATTGTCCATGTGCTTGACACTGTGATAAGCAACAGGGACACAGAAAGGAAAAAAATACCCTATTCCTACCTTCGGGAAATTTGAAATCCTCATTGAGAAAACAGACTTAGAAATTCATTATTACATTATAAACCACTAGGTTCCACACAGAGAGAGGAGCAGAGAAGAGCACAGAGGTAGAGACCAATTTTCCTGGATAGTCAGGAAGAGGTACAATTCCATCCAATGTAAAAAAAAATAAGAGAGAGTCCCAGGATGAGAAAGAGGTGAAAAGAAAAACTGAAATATTTATGAAACAATAATTGAGACTCATAACCTACACAAACCTGATTCCTTTCTTGTGGAAAGAAACTCTTTCTCAGGAAATGGAAGAAATAAAATAAATACGTAACATATAGTGTGATATACACACACTATATTTCTCAACATTAAAATGTCTGAACACTGGGTATGGCATGATGGTAACCTAAAGAGGTCAGAGAAAGGTTTTGGAAATAGAACATGAAACAAGCTCTTGTCTAAGAAAGAGGAGAACTGATCATTGAGAAATCACATTGGTTTGCCATAATAAATCACCTTAGACAAATGTAGAAATTTTCTATTTGGAGCCTTTACCTAATTTCATATTAGTAAACACCTTACCCAGATTTATCACATTTACAATGGAAAGAGTCTGCAGCTGCAGGCAGGATAATCCCATCCATCTTCTCCATGGGATAGAAGCCCCCTCTCTATTGGAGGTGAAGTGGACATCACCATCCTAGACTCCTCAGTATGGGGGAAAAGCTATGGACTAGAGTGGACTTACTGGTATTCTACTATAGACATATTATGATTCAAGCAATGGAAGAAATTACAACATTGATGTGGAGCCAGTGGCCACTGGAGGCTCTGGGGGCAGGGAAAGGGAAAAGCAGTTGTAATACAGGGGTTTTTTCAGGACTTGGGAATTGTCCTGAGTGACATTGCAACAATAAACATAGACCATTTTATATCATAATATAACATGCAGAACTGTGTGGGAGAGAGTGTGGTCTACAATGTGAACTATAGTCCATGCTTAATGGCAAAGCCCCAGGATGTGTTTATCAATTGCAATTAATGTGCCACACTAATGAAGGATGTTTATGTGGGAGGTTGTGGGAGGTGTGGGAGGTGGGGCATATGGAAATCCCTATATTTTTTGTGTAACATTAATGTAATCTAAGGATCTTTAAAATAAATAAATAAATAAAAATAAAATAAAATAAACGAATAGAGAGTATTTTGCCATGCATCACTACTATGACATCAGGCTTTTCTTACTAAACCCATGGCATCATTGATGGCAACTTTTTCTTTGTTTTGTTTAAAACAACAATGATTTTATTATATTTCATGATTTTGTGGATCAAGAATTTGGGCATAAGTTGGCTAGGTTATTCTTTTGCTTTCTGGTATACATGGAAATGAGTACCACTGAGTGGTACCCAGCTGTCCAATGGGCTGGCCTGAAGAGTCCAAGATGGTTTTACTTCATGTGCCTTGGTAAGGATGGCTGGACAGCTGGACCTAGTTGGGACTGTCACTTGGCCTGTCTACATATGACTCTTCAGTTTGGCAGTGACAGGGTAGCAGGAGTCCTTATATGACAGCTTAAGAGGGAGTGTTCCAAAGTGCTCCTAGAGAGGGTGTTGCAAAACACAAGAAGTGGGAGCTGCCATTATCTCAAGGCCTCGTCTCAGAAACTGGTACAGTGTCACTTTTGCCACAGCCTATTGGTTGAATCAGTCACAGAGGCCAGCCAGATTCAAGGGGACTAGTCATAAACAAGCTGGCTTCAGGGGCATGTGACCTGTGCATTCCCACAGGGCCCCAGACTACAAAGGGACCCACACTTGGTTTAATGTTATGCTTTTGTTGATGGCAGTTCTTAATTGGATTTTTTTGGGGGGTTGCTAGAAGCCAGAGCCAAGGCCAGCTCCTGGGCTCATGATCTGTGCAGATGCATAGGGACCTATGCTTAGAAGGACTCTGTGCTATATTTAAAGCTCTATTCTCAGCATCCTGAAATTTTTAACCATTTTATCTTTGAACTTGTGTTCTATAAGTTAAGTCCAAGAGGGCAGTGAAGCAGAGATAGAAGGAAGAGAATGACCTTCTAAAAAACCCAAACTAACCACTGATCCCTATCATATCCTTTCTTACTCTATTAGTCAACCACTTACAGTGAAAATGATAACAGAAGGAAAGGGAAAGATAGGGCAACTAATAGTTCCTTTCCTTCAGTCTTTCTTTATTCATCACTAAGCAAAAGATAGAGAGTGTTGGTCATATGTGCACATATCAAAAAGCAAAATAAAAACAGTTGTGTTAGTTTTGTGCAGAGTTCTACTACTCTGGTAAGAACAAAACACATGTACAATAAATAAGAGCTACAAAATAGGAATTGTGTAATTTATTGATTCCACATATGAATTAAATACTCTTATATTGAAAAGTGACACTGCACAATATAATGAACAGCAAAATTGATGCAAATAATTGAAATTTTTAATTTTTATTTACTTAAGATGGCATTAAGTAGTAAGCAGGGGAACAGCTGTAGCTCTGTTGATTGAGTTCATGTTTCCCATATATGAGGTTCTGGGTTCAATCCCTGGTATCTCCTTAAAAAATAATTTTTAAAGCAGTAGGCAAAAAATACCATGAAAAGTAGAGATATTGTGGGAGAAAGGAAAAAGCTTTATATTTTAGTATCATTAATGGCACATTTTTTTCCTGCTTTTAAAACAAGAGTCTCATTTTTCATTTTGTCCTGGGTCCTGTAAATTTCATAGCTGTCCTTGGGGTGGATTTGTGGTTTTCAATATATATAGAAATAATAGACATGTAATTGTCTTTATGTATATACTTATATATGCATATATATATATATATATATATATATATACACACACACACTATAAATATTCATATATTCCTTAGCTCTGTCCACTGAGAAGAATAGTAAGCAGTGACTACCCAATAGCAATGAGCTCCCTAGCACCCAGATCTTGGTTTCTTTTTTCTTCTTCTTCTTTTTAATTCTTTGCTTTTTTAGTTTTATTTTTGATTTTTGTAATAATAATCTTTATTTTTAGAGAAGTTTTAGATTACAGAAAAATTACATAAAAAGTATAGGGGGCTGTTTAAATCACTTCACTTGTGATTGTCAAAAGGGTAAAGAGGCAGATGACTCCATGGGAGAAAATATTTGGTAATCACAAAACTAATAAGGGTTTAACACCCATGATATATAAAGAAATCATGCAACTCAACAATAAAAAGACAAACTACCCAATTAAAAAATGGGCAAAAGATATGAAAAGATGTTTGTCAAAAGAAGAAATACAAATGGTGAAGAAACACATGATAAAATGTTCAATATAATTAGCAAATAGGAAAATGCAAATCAAAACTACAATGAGATATCATTTCACACCTATTAGACTGGACACTATTAAAAAGTCAGAAAACTGTAAATTTTGGAGAGGATGAGGAGAGATAGGAATGTTTATTCACTGTTGGTGGGAATGTAGAATGGCACAGCCACTGTGGAGGACTGTTTGGCAGTTCTGAGGAAGTTAAATATAGACTGACAATGGGACCCGGCAATACCATTGCTAGGTATATATCTAGAAGATCTGATAGCAGTGATATGAATAGCCATCTCCACATTGATGCTTATAGCGGCGCTATTTACAGTAGCCAAAATTTGGAAACAATCCAGGCATCCATCAACTGAGGAATGGATAAGTAAACTGTGGCATATACTCATGATGGACTATTATGCAATGGTAAGAAGAAATGAAGTCGTGAAGCATATGACAACATGGATAAACCTGGAAGTCATTGTGTTGAGTGAAGCAAACCAGATACAAAAGGACAAATTCTGTATAATTGTGCTATTATGAACTAAATATATTATGTAAACTCATGGAATTAATAATTAGAATATAGGTCAATGGAAAATAGAAAGAGGGTAGAGAATGGAAAGCTGATAGTTAATACATGCAGAATTAGTTAAAAAGTTGTTTGTAAATCTTTGTAGGTTAAATGAAATATTGAGAGAACATCATGCTGTTTGTGATTAGCAGAGCTATTATGTGGGTATGACAGTGGTTGAAAGGGAAAGTCTAAGGACATTTATATTACTAGAAAGGAAGCTAAAAATGTAACTTGAGACTGTATAACATAGTGAAACCTCATGTAAACTATGAATATGGGTGATATTGCATATATAAGACTATTTTTTAACAAAATATAAATACAAATAAATTAGAGAGAATGAAACAAAATAGCAGCTATGTATGGCAGGGTAGGCATAGAGAAATTAAGAAGTGATAAGTTTTGATTGTTTGGTGATTGGTTGGTTTTGTGTTTTAGTATTGTTACTGTTAGAATAATGAAGATGTTGTAAGCATTACTGGAGTGATGAAGGCACAACTGTATGATTGTAGCAAATACCATGGATTGTACATTCTGGATGGATTTATGCTTTATTAATATGTATCAAAATAAATTTGTTTAAAAAAACATATAGGGAATTCCAGGGAGTTGGTGTAGTTCAGTGGTTGAGCACCTGCTTTGCATGTATGAGGTTCCAGATTCAAGTCCCCGTACCTCCTAAAAAAATATGTGTGAAGCAAAATTATAGGGGATTCAAAAAAAACTGAAAAAAAGGATAGGGGATTCCCATATAAACTCCCCTACTTACAGAATTTTCCCTGAGGTATATTGTTACAATGGATGGACCAATACTGAAGCTTTGCTACTAACTAAGGTCAATAGTTTACATTATAGTTTACATTTTGTGCTGTAGAGTTTTATAGTTTTACAGAGCATTTTTGGGGCTTTAGAATTGTTCTGTATGATACTGCCATGACAGATACATGACCCTATACATATGTCAAAGCTTATGAACTATCTTTTAAGGGTTATGTTGGCACCTGCCACCACGGGCAATGCTGCAGCCATTCCTCAGGCCAGGGGTGCACTGTCCTCTTACTTTTCATCTCTCCCAGGCTATACTTCTTCCTTCTGCCTACTGAAGTCTCACCTACTCATGAATCCAATCTCATCTCACCCTTCTTTTTACTCCACTTGCACACAAAGCCTGAGCCATAGGAATTAAATGATCTCATTTATCAAACAAAAATATCAGGACACATTGTGTCACAATAATATCAACTATTAAATAAAATGGGGATAATCCTTCCAAATGCAGGAAACTTTACCATTAGCTTATACAAAAATTTAAGTACCTGGCACTGGGCTACATCAGCAGAATACTGGTTATTTTTTGTTTTATGTTTTGTTGCCACATATACAACCTAAAAACCCCACCTTTTAACTGCATTCAAACATATAACAATACAGTTTATTACATTCACTATGTCATGCCACCATCACCACCATCTATTAACAAAACCTTTCCATCATCCTAAATAGAAACTCTGTATATTATAAGCCTTAACTCCATATTCCCTACCCCCACCTCGTCCCTTGGTAGCCTATATTCTAGATTCTTCCTCTATGAGTTTGCAAATTGCCTGGTATTTACAGGAAAATTTATTGTAAGAGGAAGTATCAGATGCAAGTTTGTTCAAGAGGTATTATCTAAATCATTCCTCACTCCCATTCCCAAGGACACCCAAATTACAAAGAAAGGACAATGAATTAAAGATTAATTAAAGATTATGGTCAGTATATTAGCTTAAAACTAATCTATATTAAGATGGAGCTAATAATCTGCCAATATTTTAGTTATTTTTAAATGTAAGATAACTGTATTTTGTGTAAAATTCAAAAGGTAGGTGAAGTTATACAGTGAAAAGTCTCCTTTCCACCTGGCCTCATTTCCTCAACTTGCATAATTCTAGAGATTTTCTACATCACTAAAGAAGTTTAGATAGCTTGGTATGTGAGACACTATGCTAATGTTTGTGCAGACAGGCTCATTTAATTCTCAGGAGAACTGTAAGACACAGGCAGTATCATCATTATCCCCAATTTACAAGTGAGAAGGCCTGCTTGAGGACTGAAGTGAACAAGCAACTTTCCAAAAGCCTCATTGCTGATAAGAGATAGAAAGTCCATGTCTTCAACCCTTCCACACACACTGTCTCATTGGTCGTGGGTATAATGGGGCAATGTGCAAAAGACTTACTCCCTTTTCCAAGGCCTTGGATGATAATTTTATTATTTTAGTCATCATAAAAGCTTGAAGTGTGCTTATAATTTTTCTTTTTCTGCTAGGATTTACTTGATTCCAAGTCCCTGAGCAGAAAGGCAACTCACCCAGGACAACTGATAAGATAAGGGCCTTCCTAAGGGCACATGGGACTGAGAAGAAGCCATTTTATGGTGATCAGATTATTCAGTGCTGTGAAGCCCCCTACTTCACTTACCATCAAATGCATGTCTTCATCCATGCCCAGCACTTCCCCAGACAGCAGTAACCCTTAAGGGACTGTTTATTGACTGGCTGGAGTTGAAAGACTGACTAGGTTTCTAACAAATAAAAGCTGTCATTACCAACCCAGAAATGCAAATATTCTAATTTGTGAGTTATCTAAGAAAGCACTGCCAAACTCCTTACAATTCCTAAAATGCTCAGTCATTACCACCTATATTCTACCAGTGAGGAAGCTGACAGGATGAGATTGAGGTTTTAAGATCAGCAGAACCAACATCTGAATCCTAAAATCATCTCCAATAACTGACTTTATTTTATAAAAATTCCTGAACAAATGTAATGCCAGAAGGTCATGGGAGGATTTCAAGGACAGAATCAGATATAAGAGCTCCCTGAAGGGCCCTTTCCAAACTGAAATGCTGATTCTGCTCCTGGCACTTTTGAGAAGGCCTGCCTTCTCCTTCACCAGAAGCAGAAAAGCCTGTCAGCTGAGGAGTTGCACACCTAGGAACACTTCAAACCCACGGAGAAATGGATACCTTTGTAATTCTGTTTTGTGTGTGAAAACTCACCCATATGGGCAACAGGCTGCCTGCCCAAAGATAACAGAAACATCCTTGGGCTTAGGGTCCTCTGTGCCACTATGTGGAACAACAAAATGATGCACTCAGGAGGCACTGAAGAGCACACTGAAATTTGACTGTCTGGGTTCAAACCCCAGCTCCTTCACTCACTAGCCATGTGACCTTGAATGACTTATAGCTTCTGTTCCTCAATTTCCTTAATAATAAAGTGACAACAGTAGAGTAAGCACACACTAAATGATGGCTACTATTACTGTTGTTGTTCAGAAAGTCTTTTCCAATCCAGGGTCCATCCCCTTCTCACAATGTCCTTAGATCATCATATACATGATAGCATTTCCCCCTTATCCCGACAGCAACTCTGCTTTCAACCAAGCAAATAAAAATGACAATAAGAAACTAGATTTCTCAAACCAAAAGACTTGCATTAATTATTTTATAACATGATATATGGGATTTAAAAACCAATAAGCTTTCAGAATTCACACTCACACTTAAACTAGAAGATAATTTAAATGAGTAGTTTAAACTAACTTATTTCCACAAAAAATGCATTCTTGTTTGGTATAACTACCATTAGACATTCTCTCAAATAAGAGATAAGTATAGGTTTCATTTTTTAAAGATACAAACTATGTAATTGCACTGATTAGTTTTCATAATATTTCAGATTTGATTTATATCAAATAATGCCCCATTTAAAATATCAATTTAACTTTTAAATCATTAGGAAGCAAAGTATCATTAACTTAAATATATATTTGGGATTTGGGAATGATATTTTCACAAAATATTTTTAGAGACAGACAATATTAATTAGCAACAAAGATGGATAGTTAACATTTATTACAATGCCAATTATTTAAGCTAGGTGCTATTTTTAGATGTTATCTCATCCTTTTAATCTTTTGATGGAAGTATAGACTCCTTTTACAGGAAAATCTCAGATTGATGTGGATTATTAATTGCTTCTGAGAGCTGATGACTAGCAAACATGTGAGATTTTTATGACAAAAACATACACAACTGTTCTTCCCAAACATTAATGTGTATGTGAATCAACTGGGGAACCTTGCTAAAATGCTTATTATGGTCCAGAAATTCTGGGGTGAGGCATTTATAACAAGCTTTCAGAAACTCGGTGAGGCTGCTGGTCTATGGAAAACATTTTGATAGCAAAGATCAACAGGTTGGAACAGGCCACCAATCACACATGCAAAAAGTCTTTTTAAAAACTGAAAATTTTTTGGTTTATTTCAATAATTGATTTTCTTGTGTTGAACCACCTTTGCATACCTGCATAAAAACCTCTTGATCATGGTGTATAATACTTTTTAAAAAAAAATTTAAGATATTTTAATCCAATATATCAAAAATTCCATCATTTCAACATATAACCAATATAAAATTATTGAGATAGTTTCATTCTTTTAAGTCTTTGAAATGGGCAAGTATTTTTAGACCTAAAACACACCTGAATTGGGATGAACCTCATTCCAAGTGTGTAATAGCCTCATTTTTTAATGTATTTTTATTTTTTCTAAAAGAGACTTGGATTACATAAAATGTTACATAAAAAAGAATAAGGGATTCCCATATGCCCCGTTCCCCACACCTCCCACTTTTCCCCACATTAACAACTTCTTTCATTAGTATGGTAAATTCATTGCAGTTGATGAACACATTTTAGATCATTGCCACTAAGGATGGATTATAGTTTGCATTGTAGTTTATACTTTCTCTCACTCAATTCTGTAGGTTATGGCAGGATATATAATGGCCTGTATCTGTCATTACAATGTCATTCAGAACAATGCCAAGTCCCAAAAGTGCCCCCATATTACACCTCTTTTTCCGTCTACCTGCCTTCAGCACCTCCAGTGGCCACTGCCTCCACATCAATGATATAACTTCTTCCGTTGCTAGAATCACAATAAGTCTATAGTAGAAAACCAGTAAGTCCACTCTAGTCATATTTTATTCCCCAATGCGTAAGAGTCTAGGGTGGTGATGCCCGCTCTACCTCTAATTGAGAGGGTCTTTGAATGGGACTATCTTGCTTGCAGTTATAGAATCAGTTCCTTGGTATGGTGATTGTTGATCTTCATCTCCTTGTTAGTTGTCTTGGGTGAGTCCAATGTACTGGAGAGTAGGTGTTGCAACTCCACTGAGGCTCAGGGCCCAGCTGGCACATGGACAGCCCAAAGATTCAAGTCTCTTGCACCTACCAACTCCAGCACCAACTATACATTCAAATAGAAGGGAAAGAAGACACATGTGTAGAGAAGTTACCACTCTGTCAAACTCTGTCACACTCGGGGCACAAACTCCAAAGTAGGGCCCACTGGCAAGACACCAAACTCTGGAGCTATCTGCCATGACTGTAGGACTGTCTCCAGAGCCCTCAGGATCCTGGCTATTTGGGGTAGTATCTACTTTGGCAGTCTATGAGATCCTGCTGAGATGTGCATAAGTGTTACCTCTGGGATGACCTCCCAACTCACCTTGAAGTCTCTTAGCCATATAAACTCATTTGTCTTTACCTTTTCCCCTTTTTATTCAAGGTCTTTTTCTGTTGCTTTGCTTGTTGGTGCTTGGTTGTAATCCCTTGGTGCCAGGGAGGCTTATCCCCTGGAGGGAAGGTAATATATTTATATGCTCAGTTTGGCTTAGAAAGTGGCCACATTTGAACAACATGGAGGCTCTCAGGAGATAACTCTTAGGCACCCTACAACAGTAGGCTAAGTTGCAATTTCAAGAACAAATGCTCCTAAGCATAGTCATCAATATCAAGGGCCCATCAATGGACCATCCGCCTTCACTAGTCATGGCCCCTGTACTTGGGGAATTGTTGCTGTTCCATTAGAGAATTTTTGCAGAGCTCCCCAGGATGGGAATTCAATGCTCTTTTGGTTATTGTGTGAATCTATACCCATTGTGACAATGCCTCATGAACATTTGAACACATTTATATATATTTATATATCATCCATGCAAAAAGTCTTTTAAAAACTGACATTTTTTTGGTTTATTTCACCAATTGATTTTCTTGTGTTGAACCACCCTTGCATACCTGCATAAAACCCTCTTGATCATGGTGTATAATTTTTTTAATGTGCTTTTGGATTCAGTTTGCAAGTATTTTATTGAGGATTTTTACATCTATATTAATTAATGATATTGGTCTGTAATTTTCTTTTTTTGTAGTGTCTTATCTGGTTTTGGTATTAGGATGATATTGGGTTAATAGAATGAGTTTGGTAGCATTCTTTCCTGTACATTTTTTTGGAAGAGTTTGAGCAAGATTTTTAGATCATCTTTGAATGATTGGTAGAATTCACCTGTGAAACCAGCTGGTCCTGGGCTTTTCATTTTTTGGAGGTTTATGATGATTGTTTCAATCTCTTCACTTGTGGCTGTTTTTTTGAGGTCTTCTGTTTCTTCTAGTGTCAGTGTAGGTGGTTTGTGTGTTTTTAGAAATTTGCCCATCTCATATACAATGTCTAGTTTTTTTGTCATATGGGTGTTCATAGTATCCTCTTATGATCTCTCTTATACCTGCAGAGTCTGTGGAAATGTTCCCCCCCCCCTCATTTCTGATTTTATTTATTTGCATCTTTTCTCTTTTTTTCTTTGTCAGTCTAACTAAGGGTATGTCAATTTAGTTTATCTTGTCAAAGAAAGAACTTTTGGTTTTGTTAATTCTCTCAATTGTTATTTTGCTCTCAATTTCATTTATTTCTGCTCTGATCTTTATTATTTCTTTCCTTCAGCTTGGTTTGTGATTAGTTTGCATTATTTTTCTAGTTCCTCCAGGTGTGCAGTTAGATCTTCAATTTTAATTCTTTCTTCTTTTTTAATGTAAGCATTGAAGGCTATAAATTTCCCTCTCAGCAATGCCTTTGCAGTGTCTCATAGATTTTGATATATTGTTTTCTCATTTTCATTCATCTCAAGATATTTCCTGAATTCTCTTGCAATTTCTTCTTTGATCTATTGATTATTTA
This sequence comes from Cabassous unicinctus, assembly GCA_029593785.1. Classification (NCBI taxonomy): domain Eukaryota; kingdom Metazoa; phylum Chordata; class Mammalia; order Cingulata; family Chlamyphoridae; genus Cabassous; species Cabassous unicinctus. Next base: position 20,312 of record JAQZBX010004090.1, read on the forward strand.
AGAGTGTGTTGTTTAATCTCCATATATTTATGGAGATTTATGAATTTACTTTTTCTGTTCATTATTGAGTTCCAGCTTCATTCTGTTATGATTAGTGGAAGTGTTTTGTATAATTTCAATCTTTTTGAATTTGAGTCTTGCCTTTTGACCCAACATATGGACTATCTTGGAGAAGAATCCATGAGCATTTGAAAGAATGTATATCCTGCTGTTTGGGGATGCAATGCTCTATAGATGTTCGTTAGGTCTAGTTCAGTTATCATATTATTCAAGTTCTCTGTTTCTTCATTTATCCTCTGTCCAGATGTTCTATCCAATAATGAGAGTGGTGTATTGAACTCTCCAACTATTATCATAAAGACATGTATTTCTTCCTTCAGTTTTGCCAGGGATTGCCTCATGCTTCCTGGGAAATTCAGGTTAGGTGCATAAATATTTAATATAGTTATTTCTTATTAGTGAATTATAACTTTTATTAATATATAATAACCTTCTTCATCCTGTATAACAGTTTTACATTTGAAATTGGTTTGTCCATTATTAGTATCACTACAGCAGCTCTTTTTTTGGTTATTATTTGCATGGAATAACTTTTCCAAACCTTTCACTTTTAACTTGGTTGTGTCCTTATATCTGAGGTGAGTCTCTTGTAGACAACATATAGAAGGCTCAAATTTTTTATCCATTCTATCAGTCTATTTCTTTTGTTTGGGGAGTTCAAGTCATTAACATTCAATGTTATTATTGTAAAGGCATTGCTAACTTCATCCATTTTGGCCTTTAGCTGTCTGTTGTCATGTTGTTCTATTGTCTGTCTTTTTACCCTTTAATTTACCCTTCTAAATAATCTTCGTTTCTATACTCTTCTCCAACTCTTGCCCTTATTTTTTCCTTTCAGGCTGCAGCACTCCCTTTAGTATGTCTTGTAATTCTGGTCTTTTGCTAACATATTCTATGAGGGGTTTTTTTGTCTGTGAAGACTTTGAACTCACCCTCAGTTTTTAAGGAGTTTTCCTGTATACAGAATTCTTGGTTGGCAGTTTTTTTCTTTCAGTACCTTAAATACACCATACCACTTTCTTCTCATCTCCATGGTTTCTGTTGAGAGGTTGGCATTTAATCTTATTGAGTTTCACTTTTATGTGATGCTTTTCTTTCCTCTTACTGATTTCAGAATCTCCTGTCTTGATATTTGTCATTCTGAATAGTAGGAATCTCAGGGTAGATCTATTCAGATTTATTCTGTTTGTAGTGCATTGTCCTTATTGAATATTGATATTTATATCTTTCATAAGGGTTGGGAAGTTTTTATTCATTATTTCCTCAAATATTCTTTCTGCCTTTTTTCCATTCTCTTTTCCTTCTGGGACAATGATAATGTTAATGTGCATTTTGCATTGTCATTCAATTCCCTGAGACTGTTTCATTTTTTCCATTCTCTTCTTCTCTTTCTGTTCTGTATTTTCCAGTTCAGATATTCTGTCTTCAGAATCACTAATTCTGTCTTTGAGCAATTCAAATCTGCTCTGATGTGTTTCTAATGTATTTTTAATCTCATCCATCACGTCTTTCATTCCCATTACGTCTGTTACTTTTCTTTGCAGGCTTTCAAATTGTTCTGTATGCTCACCCAGTGTCTTCTTAATATTATTTATCTCTTTAGTCATATTTTCTTTCAATTCTTTGAATTGATTCAGGAGCATTGTGTGATTATCACTGAGTCTTTTTCTTTAATCCTGTATCTCTTGAGTATATTTGGTTTGTTCCTTTGGTTGTGCCAAATCTTCCTGTTTCTTAGTATGACTTGTAATTTTTTGCTGATATCTAGATATATGAATATGTTTGTGAATTTATGCTGATGGCCAATTTCTCTCTTTTGCCTATTGTTTTTTTGAATGTTCTTCCTTGATATTTGGTTCAACTTATTCTTAGTCTTTATTGCCCAACTTAAGTTAACAAAATAGGTCCAGGGACTCACTAATAGGGCACAGATTTTCTCCCAGGTGTTAGGCTACAGAGAGGACCAAAACCAGTTTTTTTTCCATGCAATTAAAAGACCAGTTAGCAGATCACATTCATCAGCACACCTTTACACAGAGGTGTTTCAGTATCAACTTTCCTGTGTTCCTGTGTTGAATCTCCAGAGTGGAGATTCACAGTGGGCTTGGCTGGCCAAATTCACTGAAGGAAAGCCTGCCTACTCCTACCTTTTTCCTTGAAACAGGGAGGAAGATATCTGTTCCCTTCTCAGTCAGCTGCAGTGAGCTAGGGATTTTACCCCAGGATAATATCTTGGGGGTAGGGGAGGCAAACACTTCTCAGCCACTGTGGGGGTTTACTAACTCATGTTTGTTGTTTCATGTTCTTCATCTCTCTGTCCCTCAACCTCTAAGGAGTTGTGTAACACTGTTCTGGTCTCTTGAACCCCAGAAAATTCCCTCCCAACAGTTTTTGGCTCTTTCTCCATTGTTTTTGTGAGAGAATTGAGCTCTGCCTTCTAGTCTGATGCCATCTTTCCACAATCCCTAAAACTGCTTTTAAAAAAATAGATATGCTACAGCATGGATGAAACTTGAAGACACCATGCTGAGTGAAATATGCCAGATAAAAAAGACCAATATTGCATGATTTTTCTTATGTGAAATGCTTAGAATAAGTAAATTCATCAAGACTGCAAGCAGATGAGTTGTGACCAGTGAGTGGGGGGTGGGGAGAATGGAGGGTTGTTGCTTAATGTGTAAGAGTTTCTGTTTGGGATAATTAGTTTCTGGAAATAGTGGTAAATGTTACACAAAATTGTCAATGTATTAATGTCACAAAATTGTAAACTTATAAATGATTAAAATATTTTTATGTTTTGTATATTTTACCACAATAAAAACATTTCCAGAGAGAGAGAAACCTGAAGGCCTCAGAACACAGAAATCAGTGGGGCTAGAAGAGAAAAGAAAGGACATAGCCATGTGAAGGAAAGCTTTGCTGACTCCAGAGATACCATGTGGCAGACTGCAGCAGGTGGGAAAGAGGAAGAGGAGCCCCTGAGAACCAGAAGTCAGAGTGTCAGGCAGAACCTGTGCCCTGAATCCTCTGCAATGGTTGTATCCACCCCATCATGTGTTTGCAACTAGGATGTGTATTGAACCTGTCATATCCTCTCAGGTCTGGGGACATTCTGTGGCACACTGCCAACAGTGAGACCCAGAAAAAGTGACAGGATAAGGACCCCAACCAAATAGGAAATCTGAGTCATTGTGGTTTCACACTGGGACAGAATCTAAAAACATCCATTCTCCACCCTGATTCATAGTTCACCAGGTGACAGTGGTGTGCTAAGAAATGTGGCTATAAAAAAATGAATACCACTGTTTATAATAAATTACTTATTTTTTTCTTAAACAACTGGAATTTCCACCAGGAATCCCAGATGCTGCAGTAGACCCCCAGTCTGGTTAGCACCAAAACCATAAGAAAGAGGACTGTGGCCACAAGGTACAATGTGAGCAGGCCTGGCAGTGTCCAGCTCTCTGTCAGATGGACCCAAGGCCTAGCTCCCCAACCCCCCCACTCAGGAGGCATGCCTCCCCTTGGCTTCCAATGCCTCACCAGGTTAGTTATCCTCAGGGAATATTGCCCTCAAGGCCTTGACACTACCCCACCTTGCCCATCCTTGCTCAGTCCCTGGAAGGACCCCAATCCCATAGAAATACCAAACACAAAACCATCACCAGCCCATGCCAGTCCCTGCCCAACCTCTCAAGTGGAACCACCAGCACCCCTGCCATACCATCCAGTGGGCAGGTGCCCAGCCCTGCTGGCCCTTCCTTGGAAGACCTCTGCCACCAAGCCTGGCCAGGGCCCCATCTGTCCAGCATGCTTGAACCAGCACACTGGGGAGGAAGCCTGAGGCCTTGTTTTCCACACACACACAAGAATATCTCTCCTATAGTGAAGTGGATCTGGGCATCTAAGGAGTCTTGACCTGGCTTTCCTCTCACCTCACCTTCCATTGGGTCCACCCATCCTACCAATCATCCTCCCATCCATGTGGCTGTGGCATTTCTGCTACTGGCTGCCCTTGAATGAACAAATCCCTATCCCTTGCCAGGCTCCATCCCAGTCCCCTGAAGCCCAACTGGGAACCACCCAAGGCAGAAAGACAACATCTGCCTCGATGGCTGGGCTTGCAAGAACCCTGGGCACCAAGGTCCTGCCTGGCTTGGCTTTGTGCTTTCATGCAGCACACACTGTAATTGGGGTTTCCTCTCAACTCAGCAGACTGAACAAAATTGGGGCTCAGATCAGCTCCACTATCATGGGAAATCTCAGCCAGAAGCCCAGGTGGAGACTTGGAGATCATGGGCTTGGAGACTGGCCATTTGAACTCATCATCACCTGGGAGGAGATTCTTTCTGAGATAGGAACTGTGATGTCCTTGGACCCACAGATCACAAGGGCCTGGGATGATAGGTGGGCTCTGGAGTCTCCCTGCAATTCTCCAAGTGGCTGAGACTGCCTGGGGCAGTGGGCAAAGCCTCCACTCCAACCTTCTGTTCCTTTGCCATCTGAGGGCAGTCTTCCCCTGTGGGATCTGGGGGCTTAGAGCTAAGGCCTTAAACATACATATCCTACTTGTTCACCATGGCAATGTCTTTCAAAGGAAGGAGGGAATCATTGCCGGAAAAGAGAACTATCACAAATTACTGCAATACAATATCATCTCTCCCACCCCCTGTTATTTGGAGGTGTCAAACCCAACCTTGTAAAAGAGCAAACTTGTCACTGGCCTTGTCTTTCTGACCATTTAAAATTCAGACAGGAAAACACCACACATGGAGAACAAGATACATGAGCATTTCAAATCTTTCCTTTGGGGAATCCAGCATGGCTATGTGAGGTTTGGTGGTCTGAATAACCAATCTTAGAACTCCTGTCCTGTCTCTGATGTCATGCATATGTGCCCTACTGCTTCAGCTTCCCTGCAATCTGTGAGATGTACCATGAACACAGGATATTTGGGTCACTAGGAAGAGACATCCCTCACGGTGAATACAAATATCCCCACTTATATGGTAAACTGTGAATTGTGTGTTTGTGACATGTAATGGGGGCAGCCCAAAAGACAAATTTTTTTAGTTGTGAATTCTAGCCAAACACCATCCCTTGCAGATGGTGATCTCTCCAAGTGATCATGACAGAAATTTCATGGAAGAATATCCAACTTCCTTTGCTCCAAATGCATGCTCACAGTAAGTGCAGAGCTATCTTTTGGGCCTTTAAGTGGACTTGACATAAGGTAGTAATGACATGAGCACAAGTGAGACCTCCCATCCTCCCAAAGGCCTTTATCTGCACTTTGGTTTACAGGTCTATCTCTTAAAAGTCTAATTAAGCTGGGAACACTCTTCTAAAGTTAATCTATTTAAGATGATAAAGACAGATAAAATTTCTAGACAAGGAAATGACTTTTTTTTTTTTTTTTCTGTAAAGGCCAGAAAGAAAGTAGTCTAGACTTTGTTGGTATGGTTGGTCTTTGTGCCATACTTTCTTTCTTTTCTTAGCAAGTCTTTAAAAACACATAAATCATTCTTAGCTTGTGGTTTGTTCAAAAGGAAAAAAAAAAAAAGGATGACATCAGGAAACTGTGATGCTAGGTGACATCACAGAAAGAAAATAAAATGACCATTTTCTTCCTTTCCATACTTCTCCTTAAAGGCTAAAATGCACTGTGTCAAACTTCATGTTAAAATGACAAACACTGATGTCCTAGAAATGTCTGTGTGAAATCCTGAAACTGGCCTGGTTGAGATGGGCTCCCTCTGATAGGTCTCTGCCTTCTTCTCAGGATCAAAGTCCATGGTCCCTCTTTGTCAGAGCTCCTTTTCTTATCTTCTTAGGCAGAGTCAATGTAATGAGAGCAATGGAGCTGTTGGATTCTCAACCCAGGCTGGCAACAGCTAGGAATTTAAACACACCTGCTTCAGTTTCTAAGGGGTAAAATGAAGCTATGAGACTCTTCTTACTCCAGATTTCCCAATCTTCCAAGTCCCACCTAAGGATTTGGCCTAGAAAAGCTAACTAATAAACTGAAACCTAAAGCAATTAATATTCCTAGTTTATTATTTGCTACAAACCAAGTTTTCCTAGGAAAAGAGCAGGCCCATACTTGGGGTCCTCCCCAGCGGAGGCATGGCAAACACATCAGGTTCCTGCTCTTCTTAACCTTTCAATTCCTCCTTTCATCCTCATCAAGATCTTTTGCCTTCTCTAATTTTTCTTCTTTTCCTTTTCTTTGGTCCACTCTTGTCATAGTCTGAACTGTCATTGTAGTACCAGGAGTCATGGACAGAGCCAGAGAGTTTAGTCACTTCCTCCAACCTTGAGGACCTAATTCCAGGGCTTCTCCAAGGACATCTCTGCATAATCTGTATCAAATTCCCAAGAAGACACTAAATGTCACTACTCTATTTTCAGGATAGAGCCTGGGAAGGTGGAACTGACACCCAAGGGCTTGGTCCCCATGTCCTGGACTGCCAAGGACCTTCCATGTGCTGCAGTCCCCCAGACTTCCTTGCCCCTAATGCTTCCCACTCCTGTACTGCCATTGCCCCAGAACCAGACAGACACCTACTTGCCAAGGCCCAAAGAATCTTTGGGCAGCCTTTGGACCCCACCAAGGTTGGTACATGGCAGCAGTGCAGAGGTAACTGTATTGACCCAAACCCCAAATCCAAGATAGCCCCAAGATGCCTTATGAAAGCACATGGTGGGACTGACCCAGCACAATGACCCAGTGCACTGGTTTCCCTGAGTCACATGAGTTTGAATCCAGTCAGCACCCAGTGTGAACCTCTGGCTTAGGCCAAAGAGGAGAGTGGCCTTATCAGAGAAGAGGACCAGAAATGCTGCAACCCTGATTGGGGCACAACCCATGGTTGGGGCAAAAGGAAGGAGCCGGAGACTCAGGTTGGGAAGTCAGGCTGTGTCCAACTGTGGCCAGATCATTAGCCTCAGGTCTGGGCCTGAGATCTGAGCCTCTGCCCATGGGAACCTCAAAAGCCACAAAGGGAGGAGGAGAAGGGGAGACAGAGGGTTTGACCCTTGCAAGGGGGTTAGGGCCAAGGTGGAGGGTAGAGTCATCTGAACAGTGTCCAGTAGCTCCAGTGTCTGCCAGTGGCAGCAAGAGCTTGAGGGAAGTACCAGGAGATGGTGTATTGTGGTTGGGCCTGACCAGGAGGCGGGTCTTTCCTGGCTGCCTTGACAAGTGCCCCCACAGTTTGACCAGGCCTAGGGAGTCTTTCTCTTGCCCTCTTCACTATTGGAGGTCAAAGCTTCTTACCCTATCACTGACAAGCAGTGGGCACCCCCCTCCAGGACCAGAGGACCCCTCCATGACCCCCACCCTGGCTCAGGTCCTTCATTCTTTCTGCCCATTGTCACTTGCATGAAAAGCCACAGTCCTGAATGTCTCTTCAGATTACCTCTTTCCTTCTTTTTCAGGATACCTGCTGACCTCCCATTTCAGAGGATGAGGAGGTGGATCTCAGTCTTCAGCCTTAGCAAAAGGTGATAGAGGTAGCTGAAGGTAGTACTGTGCCTGCCAAGTGGGCTGTGCTGGGGCTGGGATTGCAGGGAGCTCCTGAGAGAAAATAAATCAAACAAATCCAGCTCCATCCTTCAGACCCCCTTCCCCTAGGAGGTTTACTGGGACTGAGAGGCACAGCCCTTAGGAGGAAGGGTGGGGCGTTAGGATACTTCCAGGTCCCTGCTGTGGTCCAGTGGAGTTGAGCCATTACTCTCCCTCCACACACACACCTCCAACCCACACACACAACTCCAGGCTTTATTCATGCCCTGTGGCAGCATCTCATCTTTGTCAGAATTGTAGACAGGACTCCCAGCATGTGAGGGCACATTCAGCTAACATTTGCACTCCAGCTGTGTCCAGTAGCCCTTCAAGACTGCCAGAAAGTTGGGGTTGAACCAGAAGGGCAATGAGTGCTGGAAGGCAAAAACCACCAACCCATGTGGGCCATTGGACACGTTGGGGTAACGAAGATCCCAACTCATATCCATGCAGGCCTGGTCTGCCCACATTTTACTTGTGCCAACCCAATATTCATGTGGTCCTAGATCTGCCCACCTTCCTCTCAGCCCTTTGATTTCTACTTCCTCTCAAATTCAGGGAAAAAGTTTTTACTTCTTTCTTTAAAATTTTTATTCCCTTGTATTCACTCACTGTCTGTTCTCTGTGTCCATTCACTGTGTGTTTTTTCCATGTCTGCTTGTCTTTTTTCTTCTCATCTTTCTCTTTAAGAGGAACCAGGAATGGATCCTGGGACTTCTGGTGTGGGAGAGAGGCACTCAATTGCTTGACCCACCTCATCTCCCTGGTCTGCTGCATCTCTCAGTCTCTCCTCTGCATCTCCTTTTGTTGCATTATCTTGCTGTGCCAGCTTTCTGTGGCATGGGCCATCAGCTCTTTGTGGCATGGGCCAGCTTGCCTTCACCAGGAGGCCCCAGGAGTCTAACCCAAGGCCTCCCATATGGAAACCCAATCACTTGAGTCACATCTGCTTCCAAGGGAAAATTTTATTCTGTCAAGTTCTTTCACTAAAAAGTCTCCCAAACACTGGCAACTGAATTTTTTGAGTCAGGGAGATGGATGGGGGAAATAGGAAGGGATGTTTGATCCCTGAGGTCAAATTCTTCCATGCCTAGCATTTCTGTTTTATTGAGTTTTAAGCTTGGGCTATGCCTGCTTTATGTTGCACCTAACAATAAGAACTGCTGTGAGACTTCTGACTGACCCCATAGAAATAGAGTATCATAAGAGGATACTTTGAAAAATTGTATGCCAACAAAATGAATAATTTAGAGGAAATGGACATATTCCTATAAACACACAAGCAGCCTACATTGATGAAAGAATAAATTGATGAACTCAACAGAGCAATCACAAGTTATGAGATTGAATTAATCATCAAAACCTCCCAATTATGAAGAGACAAGGACCAAATGGCTGCACAGGTGAATTGTACCAAACATGCTGGAGAGTACTACAACAATCCTGCTTAAACTCTTCCAAAAAATAAATGTGAAAGGAACATTGCCTAACTCATTCTATGATGCCAACATCACCCTAACACTGAAGGCAAAGATGCCACAAGAAAGGAAAACTATAAACCAATCTCACTAATGAACCTAGGTGCTAAACTCCTCAACAAAATATTTGCAAATTGTATTCAACAACACATCAAATGAATTATACACCATGATCAAGTAGGTTTTAACCTTAGTATGCAAGGATGGCTCAACATAAGAAAATCAATGTAATACACTACATGGACAGAATGAAGGTGGGGGGAAATCACATGAGCATCTCTATAGATGCAGCAAAAGCATTTAAAAAAAACACAGCATCTTTTCCTGATAAAAACACTTCAAAGATAGGAATGAATTAAAACTTCCTCAACATGATAATGGATATATATGAAAAACCTACAGCTAACATCATACTCAATGGGGAAATCCTAAAAGCTTTCCATCTAAGATCTGGAACAAAATAAGGATGCCCACTGTCACCTCTTTTATTTAGCATTGTGTTAGAAGTACTTGCTCAAGCACTTAAGCAAGAAAAAGATATAAAAGTTATCCATATTGGAAAGGAAGAAGTAAAAACTTCACTATTTTCAGATGACATGATCCTATACATAGAAAGCCCTGAGAAATCTACAACAAAGCTTCTTGAGCTTATAAATGAGGTCCATAAAGTGGCAGGTTATAAGATCAATGAGCAAAAATCAATAGCTTCTCTGTACACCAATAATGAGCAATATGAGGAGGAAATCAGGAAAAAAATCCCATTTACAATAACAACAAAAAGAATTGAATTCCTAGGAATAAACTTAACTAAAGATGTAAAGGATGTGTACACAGAAAACTACATTACACTGTTAAAGGAAATCAAAGAAGACTGGAACCTGACAACATCTCACACATTATACAAAAATTAACTCACGTTGGATCAAATATCTAAATATAGGAGTCAAGACCATTAAGACCTTGGAAGACAATGCAGGAAAGTATCTACAAGATCTTGTATTAGGACATGGCTTCATGAATGTTCATGAACACCCAAAGAATGAGAAATGAAAGAAAAAATAGATAAATGGGACCTCCTCAAAATTAAAACTTTTGTACCTCAAAAGAGTTTGTCAAGAAAATGAAAAGGCAGCCTACTTAATGGGAGAAAATACTTCATAATCATACATCTGATAGGGGCCTAATATCCAGCATATAAAAAGAAATCCTACATCTCAAAAATAAAAAGACAAACAACCTCTTTAAAAAATGGGCAAGTGATTTGAATAGACACTTCTCCAGGGAAGAAATACAAATGGTGAAAAAAACACATGAGAAGATGCTCAACACTACTAGCTATTAGGGAAATGCAAATCAAAGCTACAATGAGATATCATCTTACTCCCAATAGACTGGTGGCTATTTTTTAAAAAAGATGACTACAAGTGTAAATGCAGACTGGTGTAGCCATTGTGGAGGACAGTTTGGTGGTTCCTCAGGAAGCTAACTATAAAACTGCCATAAAATCCAGCATTCCCATTACTGGGTATATACATAGAAGAAGTGAATGCAGGGAAATGAAAAGATATATGCACACCAATGTTCATAGCAGCATTATTCATGATTGCCAAATTCTGGAAACAACCCAAATGTCCATCAACAGATGAATGGATAATAAACTCTGATATAAACATACAATGGAATATTACTTAGTTGTAAGAAAGAATGCAATAGTAACACATGAGACAACATGGATGAATTTTGAAGACCTTATGTTGAGTGAAGCAAGCCAAGCACTGAAGGGCAAATATTGAATGACAACACTGAGCAGACTCACAGAGCTAGAGTCTGGAAGAGAGGTTTATAGGTGACAGAAAGAGAGTAGAGGATTGTGAGCCAATGCCTATATGGGCAAAATCTATGATAAGGCAGAAGGATGTAGTTAGGCAGTGGATGGGCATAACAGTGATGCATTGATGCTATTGGGTTGGGTAGTGCTCATCTGTGAGGGAGTAGGGTGTGGGTGTGGGTTGGACTGTCCATGGCACTCTGGGGAGGATCAGGGGAGGGGCAGGTGAACTCTGGGGATTTTCAGTTATGTGGTTGAAACTACAATGTTGGGACTATTCTTTTGGCAAATATAGCAGGAGAGGGCTACTGTTTTAGGTGTTGGATTTGGGGGGCATGTAGGAGAGGGTGCATCTGGGGCAGGCTTCTAGGGAGTGTGTGAGTGTTTATATTGTCATAGTGCATTGTATCAGTGGGTGGGGTCACACACAATGATCAGGAAGGTGTGGACTCCCATCCTGGGGAGTCCTCCTATGTTCTCAAATAAAGGGGTAGGAGTCTCTTGTAAGCGTAGGCAGAGCATAGGACAAGCCAGGATGATAAGCCCTCAATGTTGTTGCAAGTAACTATGAATCTTATTCTTCAAGGAGTGAAGCTTGTTGGCTTCCATGGGCCCCCAGGAGAGGAGGAGGGAGGAATAGAATAGATGGAATATAGGGCATTTTGGCGTGTGTTTGAATTGTTCTACATGATCTTGCAATGATGGATACAGGCCATGTTATATTTCATCAAAATTTATAAAAGGGTATGGTCCAAAATGTAAACCATAATGTAAATCACTGACCATGGTTAGTAGCAATGCTTCAATATTTTTACATCAATTTTAACAAATGTACCATCCACATGTAAAATGTTAATAGGGGAAAGGGGGAAAGGTGGAAAGGGGGAGGATGTTGGGTATATGGGAATCTCATATATTCTGTACAAAACTTTTCTGTAACCTAAAGCTTCTTTGAAGATAAAGTGTAAAAAAAGAAAGACACTGGGGGAATAAATGGAAGAAAATCTCACTGTACATACAAGACAATCTTTCAGCAATGAAAGAGAATGTAAAAAAATTTTTAATTTTTTTTTTATTATTTCAAAGTTTTTAAATTTTTAAAACTTTATTTGTTATTTTTAAAACATGTTATTTCATTTTCTTATTAATTTTTTTTCCAGTTATTTTGTTGGTTCCATTTTTGAACAAGCTTTGAATCACAGAAGGGTTACAACAGTGACAGAAGAGGATCATTGGTGTGGGGTGTTGGTGGTGGGGCATGAATGGGAGGATGTTTACCTGGGGCATATCTGTAAGGCATATGAATGTGTTCAAGTTTTCATGGGGCATTGTCACAATGGTTGGAGATTCACACAATAACCAAAAGAATGTAAAATTCCCATCCTGGGGAGCTCTGCCACTTTCTGTAATGGGAGAGGAAGAATCCCCCAATTACAGAGGCAGTGACTAGTAAAGAAGGATGGATCATTAATGGGCCCTTGATATTGATAACTGTACTTACGAACCTTTTCTTTTGAAAGTGAAAGTTTCAAAACATGTTAGCCTATAAATTTCAGCCTATAATTATAGGTTGCCTAAGTGTTACCTCCTGAGATCCTCCTTGTTGCTCAAATGTGGCCTCTCTCTAGGCCAAACTCAGCATATAAATGCATTACCTTCCTCTCAATGTGGGACATGACTCCTGGGGGTGTGCCTACCTGGCACCAAGGGATGCCTACCAAACACATACTAGCAATGCAACTGGGAAGAGACTTGACCAAAAGATGGAATGGGTAAAGACAAATGAGTTTATATGGCTAAGAGATTTCAAAGTGAGTCAGAAGGTTATTCCAGATGTTATGCCTATATACATCTCATCAGAATCTCTTTGACTAACACAGTAAATATTGCTTCAAATGGCTGGGCTCCTAAGGGCTCTAGAAACATCCAGGAACTCTAGGCAAGGCTGACACCTCAGGAGTTTGGTGCCCAGTGGACCCTACTTTGGAATTTATTCTCCCCAGTATGATAAAGTTGAACTCAGTTGTAGTTTCCCTACACATGGCCCTTCTGTCCTTCTCTTTGAACTTGCAGCTAGTACTAAAGTTGGTAGGTTTACATCCAAGAGACTTAAATCTTTGGGCTGTTCATGTGCCTGTTGGACCCTGAATCTCAACAGAGCTGCAACACCTACTCTCCAATTCATTGGACTCACCCAGGACTACTAACAAGGAAATGATGATGGACAACGACTTTCCCAAGGAACAGAGAGAGTCCTCAACTGCAAGCAAGATAGTCCCATCCATCTGCTCCTCTCAATTAGAGACAGAGTGGGCATCACTATCCCATAATCTTCAGGATTGGGGAATGAATGATGGACTAGAGTAAACTTACTGTTATTCTACTACAGAGTTATTGCTATTCTAGCAATGGAAGAACTTTTATCATTCGTTTGGGGGCAGTGGTCACTGGAGGTTCTGAGGGGAGGGAGAGAGAAAAATAGGTATAATATGGGTGCATTTTTGTGGCATTGAATTGTCCTGAATGATATTGCAATGACAGATATAGGCCAATATATATCTTATCATAACTTACAAAATTGTGTATGAAAGAGTTTAAACTTTAATGTAAATTATAATCCATGGTTAGTGGCAATGCTCCAATGTAGCATTTATGTAATCCAAGTATCTTTTAAAAAAACTTTTAAAAGAACTGCTGTCACCTCAGAATTGTTACTAATGATAGAATAATAGAATAATGAAAAACATTACACATTATTGGGCTCTTATATTATTATTAGCCAAATGTAGACAGTTTATTCCATTTTTCAAAACACATATAAAAACTTTTGACATAAATGCTATGATTTAAGAAATTGAAAAGTTGCCGTTGGTGGGGGGTGTGGGTGGGGCTAACATCAATTTTCCAATGCATAAATGTGTCAGAAATGTAGGCACTGCAAATCAGAGGCTAGGAGTTGAATGGGGAGGCAGGAATGACACTCACAAGTCCTTTAGAAAATCCTCTGCATATGTTCCCTGAAGACCCAAGAAGTACAGTGGAGGGACCAGGTCATGCCATGTGAGCAGAGAGACCTATGGGACAAAGGGAGACCATGCCTAGCTCAGGCCAGCTGGGTGCCCTAGCATCAGGAATCACTCCATTCATAGAGACTAGTCCCAGTTGTCTCTGAATAAACTTTCCTTTTTCCTTCTCAATTGTGCTGTTGCATAGTAGAGAGTCAGTTCATCCAACACTTACTAATAAAATTCCCAACAATCCTGGAATGAGGTTGTACTTAAGCTGGCAAAGTTTATTCATCATAGTGGAATTGCATGCTAGCTTCTGGTGTAGGAATCTGTGAGTCTTCCATCTATGGACACCTGATCAATGAGCCCTGTGTCTGGGTGATCATGCACCTCAGCTCTTGGTGCATTTATGAGAACTGGAAGCCTAGAATTCAACCCCTGGCTATTGACAACGTACTTAATATAAGGTCTACACAAAACTTTGCCCTGTGCAATGTACCCTTACACTTTCTGTAGGATGCCTTTCCCAACTATCACATCAGTAGTTTCCATCTGCCCCAGATGCCTTACTGCTCCTTCTGCCTTCATTTCTCAGAGTCCCATGCATAGCTCCTTGAACACACTTTGTGCATTGTGGTTAAAAGGATGAAGCACATGGCACACATCACACAAAAGACAGTCCAGCTTACACAGAGGCTCAGTCCACAGAATCCTGGGGGACCCTCTGTTGGCACTCCTCTCAGTACCTGTCTGGCATCCTTGTCTCCCTCCCACTTTGCCCCTGCTTGGTTATTTGAGGTTCCCAACTCTGAGTCCAGGCTTGTTTTCCTGATTTTGACCCATTTCTGCCCCTTTTCACCCCAAGGACAGCCTGACCAAGAGCAGAGGGAAGCTGTAGGCAGGAAGGATGGAGTTACATTACAGGACCAGCTGCTAGAAAAATAGGGAGAAGAAACAGTGGAAGACATAAGAAGGGAATTGGTGCCCCAGTCACCATTGGAAAGCCAGGGATATCCTCGGCCCTCCACCAGAGTCTTGGGAGGAGACTTGGAAAACCTGGTTTGGAGGTAAGGTCCTGTAAGAAGGATGGGGCTGCTGTTCAAATTTAAGCAAGAGCAGCCACATTCCCAGAGTGGACCCTAGACCAAGCCCTCCCAAAAGCTTGGTATCTGCCCTGCAGTTGTACTTCTGCTTGTGTGTTTCCTGATTTAATTTTTCCTGGCACTTGTCCTTCCTTTCACTGTCCTTGGGATCCTTGGCACACCCACCAAAGTACTCACATTTGGACATAAGAGCTACCCTGGGAGCCTAGAAAATCATAGCCCTGGTTCCAGTGTCTGGATGGGGTCTGGAAACTAAATGTGTTAGCTAACCAGGACAATCAAATACAATGAGTGTGCTGTGGACCACTATGATATCTATTGAAGGTTGTACTGCTGGCTCATGGCCCACCTTCCCCCTGGAAGCTTGCACTTTGACCCTCACAGAACTTCCTTTTTGAGTTTTATCCCTGTTCCTGATAGCTGGAAAATGTGTTTACTAAAAATTTCTTCACTTAAGCAACTCTGAAATTTCTAATACATTAATTAAGCTAGTTTTCTATTAATCTAATTTTAGAAATTTACTCTTTGCTCTTCATTCTCTGAAGAATATAAACCAGACCTTCTCAGTTTTCATTACAGCAATAAGATAATGTCTTAAAGCAAAACCAGACAGAATGATGTCAGGAGCATCTTATGACCCAGTAAATCTGTAACTTTTCCCCAAGACAAAAAGCTTGATATCCTTGAGCAGTTGGCACAATATCTAAACTGTGGTTTATTAGCCACTGAAACAAAGGACAAGTGGAACGTGCTTGAGACAATGCAGGACTGACAAATTGCATGTACCCTCCTCACAAAAACCTTGTATCACTTTTTTTACTTGTACTTCTTCTCACCTACCCTTTTTCTCTTTTTTTTGCCTATAAAATTACTATCTCCAATTTTCACTGTGAACTGGTGTGGGGAAGATTTTCCCAATTCCTTATTTCTGCACTCACAATAAATTACCTTTTCACTGAGAAACATGTTTCTTCTTTGTGGTGCTGGGGCAGGTGGGTCCTTCTATTGCTTATGGTAACAATTTGGTGAGCCAACCAGGGGCCACACTGCTCTCTAATGCAGGCCCTGGAGCAGCCTGATCCTGTGTTGTCAATCATGGGGCTTTCCTGGATCATCCAGCTTTGTACCCAGCAGCTGCCTGGGGATTTCCCTGGATGAACAAGGCTGGAGGTTCTCAGTGAGGTCTCTGCTTTGTCAAGTACTGGTTGCTTTGTGTGAAGGTAATTCTGAAGCTGGGACTTTCCCTGTGATAGGTAAGTGTGTAAAATTCTTTCTTGTTCTGATCTGTGTTTACTTTCACTTTGTCAGTCTACTCATGCCTAGAACCTCATAAATCAGATTTAGGGTTTGCCTGTTAATTCTGTATTTTGAAGTTGGAGAACCTGATGACTTTGAGGAGATGCTGTTTTTCATGTTCTGTCTTTGTCATTTCTGTTGGTGTTGCCTTGGGAAACTCTCAGAATGTGCCAGCTATATCTCCTCTGGGTTGTAAATTAGAAAATTAGTCTAAACTTGGAGGGGACCCCCTTAAGAAAAAGAAAATGATTTTCTATTGCAATGCTGCCTGGCCACAGTATAAATTGGATGACAGTGAAAAGCAACCTGAAAATGAGTCTTGGCAATACGATATTGCAATTGAATTTGTTTTGTAAAAGAAATCGCAAACAGAATTGGTTTAACTGCTGGTGAAGTGTAAAAACAGTAAGATTAATGTTCTCTGCTCCATTTTCATGTTAATTCTAATGGGATCTGGATAGTCACATCAATCAAATTGGTGCTGGGGAGTGGATGTAGCTCAGTGGTTGAGCACCTGCTTCACATGTATGAGATCCCATGTTCAATCTTCAGTACCTCCTAAAAAATAAAACAAAGAATAAAAATAAAATATAATTGGTGCTATTAAAGTTAAGTAACTATTGAACTGGACAGCACTATCAAATTTAAAATAGAAAAATGCTACCTGCTTTTGCAAGCCTGAAGTTCAGCCATGGTTTAGCTCTAAACACAAGCAGCCTTCCTAACTTGTCTCCAGAGAACTGTTTCAGAAATGTGTCCTTGTAAATATTTCATAATATATCTCTCTGAAATACTGATAAAATAGTAAACTAAAGAAAGTATATACTTCTGAAAAATATCCCCTATGAACTATCAATATTCCAGTATTGCATACTATTATGTATTTGAAAAGAAGAGATATAATGTTTGCATGCAAACAAATTAAATCATTATTCTCACAAGTTTGTTTAATTTTGATGGTAATTATATGTTATAAGAGAATTGCTTAGAAACAGTTTCCAAAATCATTTGAATAACTTAAGCATGTTAGTTATATAGAATATGTTTTTTATCATTACTATGGAAAAAGAAAGAAATTTTGCCCTAAAATTTTATTAAGAGGAAAATGTGGGACAAAACCTGAAGAATACAGAAAGGGCAGAAGGTTCACAATAAAAGGAAATTTTGTGGTCAAAGCTGGGTAGATTTGATGTGTCTACGTATAATGTTTTAAAAGATAGTATCAAATAGTATACTGAAGCAAAACTAAAATTTGGTTCTTTCTCTGTTAAAGTGACAAAGTTTTTAAAATCATTAGTCTGTTTTAGTAAAAGGTTATAAAAAGTTTTTCTCCTGAGTAATGAATATATGAAGCAGAAAATCAGTTTTATCAAAATAGCTTCTTGTACTTTAACCTAAAAACTTTTAAAATTGTGCTTTCTCAAAATCAAACCCTGAAAAGTATCTTTTAATTTCAAATTATTATAAAAGATTTGTTCTTTCACCTTGTAAAAAGTGAAGCATTAAAAATAGTTAAATTAGGGGGGATTGTGGAAACATGGCTGATGGGTTAGACATATAAATCTTAGCTCTCACTAAAACAAAAAAGAAAAAGCCAGAGGCTGCCATGGGGACCTGCTTTGGGGCACAGCAAACCAGGACACTGCTTACCGATTCCCAGAACGGTGAGAGTCAGAGACACGAAGAAGCCAAAACAAGCAATTGTGAGTTATTAAACCTCCTGGCTGCTGGGAAGGACTCCCCTCCCCCACTGCTGATATTTTAAGCAAGGGTAAAACTCCTGGTGAATTGTATCTGAGAGTAGAGCAGACATCTACCTCAACAGGAAGTGCTCTGAGTCATCTAGGAGGGTAAAGGACAGATAGGGAAGCCAGGAATAATCGGGGGTTACTTACCTTGGTGACTGGAAGGGGCACACATACCTAGTCCTTAGGGCAGACAAACTAGGTGGAGACCCTGGCCCCCTTCTCCAAATGGGAGTGTGATGGCAGGAAGAAGGGTCTTGGAGAGTGGAGAGTGATATTTTTGCGATGAGTTTAGGCATCTTGGGCCCCTTGAGTCTGAAGAGACCCAGACTCAACAGGGAGAGGGGAGGGGGATCATCTCAGGCTGTCAGTAATGCCCACTCACCTACATAAAGAGAGGAATTACATCAGAGAGGAGGCAGAGACAGGAAGCAATAAGCATCACCCCAGCTTACTGCAGAAGATCTAACCTGTCAAAGGGAAAAGGAACCAATAGACATCTGAAAGGCTAATTAACCCAGGGACCCAGAATAGTTCAGTGGAAGAATTCCTGACTAACATATATAAGGTCCCTGGTTAAATTCATGGCTATTTCTTGAGAAGAGATCCACCAGGTTATAAGGCATCCAAATGAACTTTTTATGACAGGGAACATATAGACATTTTCTTTGTATTAGCTTTAATTGGGTCTCTTATTTTTTTTTTAAGTTCATTTTCTTTTATTTCCCTTATTTACTCACTAAAACCCAGTTCAAAACCTCAGAGGGCAGGCTGCAGGGTGAATTATTGAGGAATACCAGCAGCCTGAGAAGATCCTTAGAGTTCTAAGAAAGAAGGCTGTTTTTCCATGTTTATTATTATTATTTTCTTTTGTCTCCTTTTTTAAAAAAATGAGTTGCTGCTTTCTTGTTTCTTGCTTGTTTTGTATCCCCTCCCTTTCATTCTCTGCTTCTTTATTTTTGCTTTTTCTTTCTTTTATTCTTTTGGTTGCTGATTTATTCTACCTAAGCTCTTTCTTTTCACTACTTCATCTTTATAGCTTTTGTTTTCAGTTGCTGTTCTTTCATTCCACCTCTTTTATTTGGTCTCCAATATTTCTTGTTTGTATTTCTCAATCCCTCCCTTTTTCTCTGCATACTTTCTCTTTTTCACATTTTCTTTCTCTCTTCTCTGTTTTCTTTTTCCTTCTTCTCATCATTCCAGCAGTTTAATTCATTCTATATATTTGTTTTTCTATTCTGCTTCTTGTTTCATTGTTTCAATTCCACTTCCCTAATCTTATTACTCTGTGCTTCTTATTCATGTCAATTTTTCAATTTCCTAGGTCTTGTACATTTGCTGTCCTGCCTTTTATTAATACCATTATTATTATTATTTATAATAATATAAATAATATATTATTATTTATAATATATTATTTATATTAAATATATTATTTTATCTGGTCCTAATTAGTTTTTCTTTCAAAAGAACTTAGGGAGATCTCTCTCACAAAAAACAGCTGAGTGTGGGAAAGACCAAGTGGGTTTCATCCAGGGTATGCAAGGATGGTTCCACATAAAAAAAATCAATCAATCAAATACACTACACAAACAGATTGAAAGAAAAATAACCACATGATCATCTCTATAGATGCAGAAAAAGCATTTGAAAAATACAGCACACTTTCCTGATAAAAACACTGCAAACTATAGGAATAGAAGGAAACTTTCTGAATATGATAAAGGGTATATATGAAAAACACACAGCTAATGTCATCTTCTAAAAGCTTTCCCTCTAAGATGGGGAGCAAGGTAAGGATGACCACCATCACTGCTCCTATTTAACATTGTCTTAGAAGTACTTGCTTGAGCAATTAGGAAATAAAAAGATCTAAAAGATATCCAAGTTGGAAAGGAAGAAGTAAAAATCTCACTGTTTGCGGAAGACATGAGCCTATACATAGAAAGCTCCAAGAAATCTACAACATATAAATGAGTGCAATAAAATTGCAGGCTATAAGATCAATGTTCAAAAATCAGTAGCTTTTCTGTACACCAATAATGAGCAATCTAAGGAGGAAACCAAGAAAAAAAATACCATTTATAATAGTAACAAAGAATCAAACACAAAGGAATAAATTTAAATAAAGATGTAAAGGACTTATATACAGATAACTACACAACATTGCTAAAGGAAATCAAAGAAGACTTAATAAATGGCAGAATATTCCCTGTACATGGATAAGAAGACTAAACATCAATAAGATGTCTATCCTACCCAAACAAATATACAGATTTAATGTAATCCCAGTAAAAATCAACACAGCATTTTTCACTGAATTGGAAAACCTAACTACAAAATTTATTTGGAAGGGTAAGAGGCCCCAAATCACCAAAGACATATTGAAAAAGAAAAATGAAATTGGAGGTATCACACTATCTGACTTTAAAACATACTACAAAGCTACAGTGGTCAAAACTGCATGGTATTGACACAAGGATAGACATACCAACCGATGGAACTAAATAGAGAGCTCTGATATACATCTTCACATATACAGTCATCTGATATTTGACAAAGCCACCAAACCCACTCAACTGGGAGAGAATGGCCTCTTCAACAAATAGTGCTTGGAGAACTGGATATCCATATCTAAAAGAATGAGAGAGGAACACCATCTCACACATTATACAAAAATCAACTGAAGATGGATCAAAGACCTAAATATAAGAACCAAGGTCAAAAAGACCTTGGAAGATAATGTAGGGGAGCATCTACAGGACCTTTTAATAGGAAAGGGTTTCATGAACTTCACATCCAAAGCATGAGCAGCAAAAGAAAAAATAGATAAATGGAATCTCCTCAAAATGAAAAACTTTTGCACATCAAAGGTCTTTATAAAAAAAGTAAAAAGGCAGCCTGCACAATGGGATAAAATATTTGGCAACCATATATCTGATAGGAGCCTAATATCCTGCATATATAAAGAAATCCTACACTTCATAAATAAAAGGCAAACAACCCATTTAAAAAAGGGGCTAGTGACCTGAAAGACACGTCTTGAAGGAAGAAAAACAAACGGCTAAAAATTACGTGAAAAGATACTCAACATCACTAGCTACTAGGGAAATGCAAATCAAAACTACAATGAGATACCCTCTTACACCCATTAGAATGGTGGCTATTAAAAAAAACAGAGGATTATAAGTGTTGGAGATGATGTGCAGGAATGGGAACACTCACCTACTTCTGGTGGGAATGTAGAATGGTCCACCCATTGTGGAGGACAGTTTGGCAGTTCCTCAAAAAACTCACTATAGAACATCCATATGATTCAGCAATTCCAGTGCAATTCCACTGCTGGGTATATAGAAGAATTGAAAGCAAAGACACGAACAGATATATGCACACCAATGTTCATAGTGACATTATTCACTATTGCCAAAATTTGGAATCAACCCAGGTGCCCACCAACAGATGAATGGATAAACAAAATGTGGTTCATACATACAATGGAATATTACTCAGCTGTAAGAAGGAATAAAGTGTTAACACATGGGATAACATGGATGAATCTTGAGGACCATATGTTGAGAGAAGCAAGCCAGGCATTGAAAGATGAACAGTACATGACCTCACTGATATGAATTAAGCAAATTGAGTAGGCTCAGAGAGCTGTTATCTGGAAGATAGATTTACAAGAAATAGAAAGGAAGAAGAAGTTTGAAAGCCAACACCCATATGGATGTTATCTATGGTGAGGTGCAAGTGTGTAGTTTCATATTGAAGGGATATGACAGGACGGTCATGATATTATTGGGTTGGGTGGTGCAGGGTTAACAGGTGGTTAGATCAGAAACGGTGGGTTGGAAGATCCAGGGTACAGGGGGGAGGGTTGGGAGAGGGACCAGGTGAACACTGGGGATTTGCCAGTACGTGGTTGAAAGTACAAAGTTGGGAACGCTCTTATGGCAATATGACAAAGAAGGGTTACTGGTTTAGGGTGTTGGATGTGGGGGCATTTGGTGCAAGGCACAGCTGGAGCAGTCTTCTAGGGAGTGTGTGAGTGACCATTCTGTTATAATGTGTTGTATCTGTGGGTGGAGACCCACATAATGAGCAGGAAGGAGTTGGACTCTCATCTTTGGGAGGACCAATTTGTTCACAGATAGACAGGTGGGAGTCTCTCAAGAGCACAGGCTGTTCCTAATATGGGAGGACAGACCAGTTTGTCAAGACCTCAGTCTTATTGCATCTAACTATGAGCTTGTCATCCAAGGAGTGAAGCCAGGGGTATGCCATGGGCCCTGAGGGGAGGGGGAGGGAGGAAAAGAATAGATTGAACAGGGGGTATTTAGTGGGCAGTGGAAGTGTTCTATATGATCTTACAGTGATGGACACATGACATGGTAAATATCCTCAAAATTTATAAAAGTGTACGGTCTAAAATGTAAACCACAATGTAAACCATTGACCATGTTTAGATGCTATGTTTCACTATTTGTATATCAATTATAATAAAGGTAGCACCCAGATATAAAAAGGTATTAATATGAGGGGGAGGAAAGGGAAAGATTTTGGGTATATGAGAGTCTTCTGTATTCTGTGTGACTTTGCTGTGACATAAAACTTCTTTGAAAACAAAATGAAAAAATAGTGAGACATTGGGGAATGAGTAGGGGAAGGTGCCATGGTATAGACAGGACACCAGATATTGCGATGATGAAAGGCAAAATGTCAAAAAAAAATTTAAAATATTTTTCACTTTTTTAATATCCCGATCATTTAATTTTATCTTATTTTTCATTTTTTTTTTAAAATTATGTACTTTATTTCTTATATTTAAATTCATCATTATTGTTTCATTTTCCTATTAATTGTATTTGGCTATTGTAATGTCTTTATTTTTGAAGAGGCTTTGTATCACAGAAGGGTTACAGCTGGGGTGGGGGAGGATCATTGGTGTGGGGTGTCAGTGATGGGGGATGCATGGAAGGAAGTTCACCTGAGCATACATATAAGGTATGTAAAAATGTTCAAATGTTCATGGGATGTTGTCACAGTGGGTGGAGACTCAAACAATAACTGAGAGAATACTGAATTCCCATCCTGGAGAGCTCTGCCACATTCTCTAAGGGAGCAGCAACAGTCTCCCAAGTGTAGGGACAGTGACTGGAGGAGAATGGTCCACTGATGGGCCCTTTATATTGACACCTAGGCTTATGGCCTTTCCTCTTGAAATTGAAACTTATTGTTATGGGGTGCCTAGTTGTTGCCTCCTGAGAGCTTCTTTGTTGTTCAAATGTGGCCTCTCTCTAAGCCAAACTCAGCATATGAATACATTACCTTCCCCCCAGCATGGGACATGACTCCCGGGGATGAGTCTCCCTGGCACCATAGAGTTGCTACCAAGCAACAGCTAGCAGTGCAATTGGAAAAAGACCTCAAATAAAAGGGGGAAAATGTAAAGACAAATGAGTTTATATGGCTAAGAGACATTAAAGTGAGTCATTAAGTGAGACATTAAAGTTACATCCCAGAGGTAACACTTACACACATCTCAGCAGGATTTCATAGACTTCCAAAGTCTACCCCAATTAGTGGGGCTCCTGAGGGCTCTGGAGACCCCCAGGTTCCTATGGTCATGGTGGATAGCTCCAGAGTTTGGTCCTTTCCAGTGGGCCCTACTTTGAAGTTTGTGTCCTGAGAGTGACAAAGTTGGACTCAATTATATCTTCCCTGCTCATGGCTCATCTGTCCCTTCTATTTAAACCTATACTTGGTGCTGGAGTTTGTAGGTGTATGTCCAGAGACTTGAATCTTTGGGCTGTCTATGTGCCAGCTGGGCCCAGAACCTCAGCAGAGTTGCAACAGTACAATAACTGAATTGAATAATTCAAAAGCAGATTGAACTGAATTTCAAAAGCAGATTGGAAGAGGTTGAATGAAATATCAGTGAACTCAAAGAAAAAACAATTGAAATTGTCCATGATACAGAGCAAAAGAAAAAAGAGTGGAAAAAAATGAACAGAGTCTGAGTAACCTGTGGAACACCACAAAATATGTCAATATTTGTAAAATAAGAGTTCCAGAAGAAGCAGAGATAGATAAATGGCCAGAAAAAAATGCTTAAAGAAACAGTGACAGAAAACGTCCCAAATCTGATGGAAGGCCTGAATACACAAATCCAAGATACTCTATGAATGTCAAGTAAAATAAAGGCAAAGAGATCTGCATCAAGATTTTTTTATGATTAACCTGTCCAGTGCCAAAGACAAAGTAATATTTTGAGCCTTTGCATCTAGCACAGGGTAAGCAGAGACCAGTCTATGGTAAGTGTTTATCAATTAGTCTCTTGTTTGTAACAGAATGGGTGGAAAGAAAAAAACCTTAGCTCTTCATCTCTAATATTTCATGCATATCCGTTCTTCTGAGAAAATGCAAGAGTATTGCTCTGACAGATGACAAACATCCTTAGATTTGCAGAACTGTCAATGCAAACTACTTACTGAATGGCTAAAATGACTCCCTGCTTTGTTTCTCTTTGGTCTCCACACAGTAAATTCTAAGTTACATGAAAGCAAGCCACTCAGTCCACTCTCCTCTCATCCCTGAGAAGAGATCCCAGGATATTGCAGACCTGCAGCCACCCTGGGCCCTCACACCCCAAGGGAAGGAAGCCAAGGTGTACAGCCAGATGGGGTGGTGGCCATGGGAACTCTGATTGGGTAGGTGACCAGAAGGTAAGGAAGAGAGTTGCTGATGAAGAGGGACTGGTGAGACAGGAGCTCATGCTTGGGAGGGTCCCAGAGAGGAAAGCAATTGCCTTGGGACTAGAGTCAGCCAAGGTTGATTCAGGATATGTGGCAGCCACTGGCAACAGACTGTTGTGGTCTCTTACTATCCAAATCCTGCCAGCCTGTGTGAGATGACTGATGGGACCCTGTTATGTGTCTTTGTGTCTGTTTCCTGCGCTGTTTGCTGTTTCTCCTTCATTTGCACAGGGACCCCAGTGTTGCTGAAAGTGTCAGATGGTTTCCTGAAAGCAATGGACAAGAATATGCCCAAGATGGCCTAAGGCATAGATGATTGGGTCTTGTCCCCAAGGAATGGAGAACACATGTGAGACAGGTTAATATAGGGAAAAAGGGAAGGCAGCTGGGACCTGGCAGAGAACATGGCCATGAGAATGTGCCTGGAAACCCCTTGCTATGCAAAACAAAGCCAGAAATATCCCACCTAGACCCTGGCCATGAAGTCCCATTTGGAACTCTTTCTGGAGTCAAGGGGAAGCCCCAGATAACTACAAACAAGAGGTCTCCCTGTTGGCCCCCTAAGCACTACCAGGTGGGACAACCAAACAGAAAAGCAAACAGCTGGGGCCTCTTCCAGGACATTAGGAAAGGGGAGGAAGAAAGGCTTTAAAAAGGCCTGCTCTGGGGCACCATGTGTGCATCTCAACCTGCAGCACACCCAGAAACATGTCTTGGATTGTATACTTATTTCTAATTTTCTTGTTTCTTAATAAACTCTTTACTCTCTTGCCTACCCTATGGCATGTCCTTGAATTTTTTTATGTGACATAGCCAAGAACCTAGAAGCCCAGAGACCAGAGCATTCCACTAACATATTTGGCAACCTAGCTAGCTAGGAGACAAAGAGGTAAGAAATGCTCACTGACCCCCCATGAAGATTGATGAGTTTAGGCTTTTTAATTAAAAAGCCTGTCTGTGCCCTCTTTTGTTTTATTAGTGAGGCCCCTGGGCCAGGCCTGGAGGTTTGTTCCTTACTCAGCTGCTGGGAGGCCCTGAGATTCCTATTAACACATTACCTCCATGGCCTCTGTGGCTGTTTGCCTGTAAGACACAGATCAGTTCCTACTTCTTAAAGTGCCTCTTAATGTCTGGTTTAACAGCAAAACTCAGTCCCTGGCAGTGGCCATAAAATGAACTCTGTCTCACAGCTGCTTTCTAAGACCTCTACAAAAGTAGGCCAAAAGAAATGTCCCTAGCCATTCATGAGAAAAACCAGTTTTACCTGAGACTTCAATGACCTCAGTGTGTATATACGGTAAATAGTGTTGCTCATCCAAGGTCTGTCAAAGTCAAAATGGGAAATGATTTAGTCAGCCAAAGGGGTGCTGATGAAAAGTACCAGAAATATGTTGGCTTTTTAAAGGGTATTTATTTGGGGTAGAAGCTTACAATTACAAGGCCTTAAAGAGTCCTACTCAAGGTACCATAAGAGGTCCTCTCTCACCAAAGATGGTTGCCAAACACTGTGAGGGTTCAACCTTCCTTCTTCCTCAGAAGGCTCCATGGTCCCAACTTATTCTGATCTCATAAGTAGGCTGGTATAGGTCTTGTTTCTTTCCAGGCTCAGCTTCTCTGGTCTCTTCACAAGGTCAGCTGTAAACTATCAAGCAAATAGCTCAGCTCTTTCTGGGGCTCCAGCATCAAAACTAAGTTCTGTCCTCTTGTATCTATAGAGCTCCTGTGTCTTCTTCTGTGTGTCTTCTTGAGAGAGTGTCCATTTATATAGCCCACCAAGGGGTCAGGGACTCAACCCTGTGTCACACCATATTACATGGTAGAATCAAGCCCTAATTTTAACATAATTTAATCAAAGACATCTCAGCTGAATCTAATATAATCAAAGGGTATCACACCCAGAACAGACCAGTTTACAAACATATATATTTCTTTTTGAATTCATAAATAATATCAAACTGCTACAGGAAATAAGCAGAGGTCTGAAGTAAAGGAAAACAATGTAGATTGTATGTCAAAACATTGGGAAAAATTTGGTTATAAGCCAATAACTAAAAAGAATGAAATTTGTGTGCAAAACTTCCTGGTCATAATGCAGATTAGAATAATCAGAAATAAACTTCAAAGAGCTCTTTTAAATGTTATTTTATAAGTAAACTTATTTTGTAAGAGAATGAAAATTATAAGTAACATTAATGAGTTCTTTGTATATAACTCTATTTGTGTCTATTTGTTCAGCATGTATTTTCATACAATGGGATGAAAATGTCAAGTTATCAAATGAAAATTCTTAAAAGAGCTCTATTCAAGTTGTTAAAGTTTAAATATGCACTCGTATATGTGGATGAATATTCTTGGAGCACAAACTATGCTATGCAGGATGGAAAGATCATATAGAAATCTGAATATAGAAACTATTGGGAAAAGGAAAAAAGCTCTTTGATCTACCAAGCCCCCAGGCCCTTCTCTTTGCAAGAGCTGTGGTGGAAGGGCTAGATGTGACAAGATAGGAAAATGTAAGTTTACCATAAAACTTTTATCTACTAAGCTAGGGAATTAAGAATCATAATTTGTCCTGTAGTTCCCCAATTTAAACCCATTAAGAGACTTAAAATGAGAATAATTAATAATCTAATTTTCAAATTTCAGTAAGTAAAGGAAAAAGTCCTTGAAGCTTATGGAAAGGTCTTTTCTAAAGTATAATTAAAACAAATTAAACAATTATAACATATTTCAGAATCTAGCAGTCAGTATGCTTTTAAGATTATCCATAGTTTTAGAATTTTATTAAAGAAAAGAAAGTTTTTAGCCTCCTGTGAAGGAAGGAAAAAGAACATTTCTTGCATATACTATAATGGTTTCCATTTTATTTGACTTGTGTGTAATCTCCATAGTTTTATAGGATACTAGTAAAGTAAATTAACATTATATTACTAAATCTTTAAGATGAAACTTGTAATTTCTGTTTAATGAAATTAAAGTTAAAGAAGGAAAGGTAGATCTGTATTAAAGTGAAATGACTAGATTCCATAGAACAGAATAAGGACTGTAAGACAAGACTTTAAATGGATAAAGGTAAATCTCATTGGTTGCTTAGTGTAATTTATAAGCTTATTTAAATGTGAAGTAACTAGTCTTTGTGGTTATGGTGAATTTTAAGAAGTTTGTAAATCATATTCTAAACTGAAGCATTTAAATGACTAATTCCAGGAAAACATTATTAATTAGAAAGCTAAACTGATATTAATAATAAAAAGTAACTTCCTAACAGGGAAACTTGTCAGAGGTCACATCAATCTGCATATTAAAGTGGTGGTAACAGAGATTCCATTGGGAATCTTAGATTTTCATAAAATAATGGAGAAAATAGTGTTACTATACTGCTAACATAAAATACCTGTTAATTAATGTAATCATGGTAAAGAGGTAGAAGCAAAAAGTAAAGTACTAAAAACACTTAAGTTCATTTGATATGTTATATATTGCATTGGAAGTGTTTAGAAAGTGTATAAAATTAAAAGAGCTAGACTTCAGTATTTTCAACTCTTTTTTGCATGCATTCAAACCAGTCCCAGATACCCTGCATGGTGTCTATCCATTGTTATTGGCTAGGCTGTTTACTATAACCCCTAAAACAATGAAAGTATCTACCACATCTAAACATGCTCCTAAAGTAGATGGAGAGTATGTTGCAGTTTTGGATTTCTGCAGCAGCTGGCAATGGCTCAATATGTCCAGATTTACAATGGACATTGCCTCTAGGCTGGCTCTGTTTCATAGTGCCAAAGGGCCCTATGCACCAGGCTGGTGAAACACTGGATCCTACCTTCCTAGCTTCTCTCTAGGATCAACAGTGCTGCAGCATGCTGGCTGTGTGAAGGACATACAAAGGGGAGCAATAATTATCAAAGTAATGTGAGTAGAACTTAAACTTAAACACAATTGGCATTATGGCTTGCTCCATGCAAACATGGAGCTTAGATCTATTAACTGCAGTTCAAAGAGGAACTTGTGCATTGGTTAGTATTAAGTGCTATACCTATAACCTGATGAATATAATAATATCTATTCTATTCTAGATCATATGCAGAGAGTATTGAACACGTTAAAATCCTGTTAAATTTAATTCATTTTCTATGTGCCTATAAGATAAAGGAATGGCTCTTTTAAGTACTGTCTTTATTTTTCTTGTCATATGCTTGTCTTTTTTTTTGCCTATACTGTCTTTGTGAGTTTATGTCTAAAGTAGTGCCTCTCTTCATACCTCTCCTAGCATAGGTGGTTATCCTAGGCATAATTACCACCATGGGACCTGGGGTTGACAGTTTATACCAAACCCAGCAAGTCTACAGTAACTTCTCCTTAGAGTTAACCAACAGCATAAAAGAACTTAAGAAAGAATGCTGTTTCCCATCAGATTTGGGAGAATGCAGCCTCTGAAGGCACTGGTCTTTCTCACACTTGTGATTCAGTATTTCATGGCTGGCCCCTTGTTGGGTTCACTTACCATTTTCTTTATTCTTTTAGTAGGACAGTGTGTCTTATATTCTAACTAAGTTTATTTCTTCTAGAATCAGTACCTTCCAGAACAAGACATTAGTCACATGGGGATTTCATCCAGTTCCTACCATGGTGCCAGACCCATCTTTTCTCAACCTCAATAGAATAACCAAAGGGCTTTATACCCTGTCAGGCAGGGACTACTCCGCCTAACCACCAGGAAGGAGCTACAGAAGAATGACCATCACCTTTCAGCACCCCCTTAAGTACAGGGTATAAGCTCTCTGAGGGGGGTGGGGGTTGAGGCAGGTTAGTATAGGGAAAAAGAGAAGGCAGTTGGGACCTGGCAAAGAACATGGCCATGAGACCCTGCCCAGAAACCCCCTGCTACTGAAAACAAAGCCAGAAAGATCCCATCTAGACCCTGGCCACAAGGTCTCATTTTGAATTCTTTCCAGGGCCAAGGGGAAGCCCTATAGAAGTCCAAATAGCAGGCCTCCCCATTGGTCCCATGAGAGCTAACAGGTGTGGCATCCAATCAGAACAGTAAACAGCTGGGACCCCTCCCCAACATTAGGAAAGGGGAGGAGGAAAGGCTTTAAAAAGGCCTAATCTGGGGCCCCAAGTGCACATCTCACCGTGTAACATACCCACACCCATGTCTCAGATTGTGTATTTATCTCATTTCTAGTTTTCTTGTATATTAATAAACTCTTTACTCTCTTGCCTACCCTATGGTGTGCCCTTAAATTCTTTTATGTGACATAGCCAAGAACTTAGATGCCAGAACCCAGAGCATTCTGCTAACATGGGGAGTGTGTAGGATGGGGCCCGGAGCATATCCCTGGCTTATCCCAGTTGTTCCAGAGAAGGCAGAGAAAACCAAAGGTAGTCCTTGGTGTGCATCATTTGTTTGCAGGTGCCAAGGGGTAAGTGGGGGGTCTGATAGCTGAAAAGAGGTCTAGCAGGTGAGGAGGCTTAGACTCAGAATTCTGGGTCTCTGATGTCCTTGCCAGGCCAGGGCTTGTGTGGGACTGGGTGATCTACAGAAGGGCTGGGATGCAGCTGCCTGTCTGTGTCACAGTGGGCAGGCTCAAGGTGGAGACGGCCATGTAGGTGGGGGGGAGGAGCATGAGGTGCTGGCTAGAGGCAGCCATTCTCTGGGTGGTGGTGGCCAAAAGAAGAGGAGAGAGAGAGAGTGATGTGGCTAGCAAAAGCACCTGACATTTCCAGACTGTCTCCCATCCAAGTACTAACCAGGCCCAACACAGCTTAGCTTCAGCGATTCAGGGTGTTAGTACAGAAAATTGTGGTTGCTGTGGCTTGGACTTTCAAAAGCCTGCACTAGATGGTGCTGTGGAGACTCACTCAGCTGCAGGAGCGGGATGCCCCCAGTGCCTGACCCTTGATTGCTGCCACCAGACACAAGGACACCCCAGCTGCAGTGGTATGCCTCTTGCTGGGCTTACATCAACACCCTGGGGTGACAAGGGCAGCTAAAATGCAGGCCAGGCAGTGAGACTACACTGGCAGTGTCTAGCAACCTGTCCAGAAAACCGGAGTCAAACAGCAACCCAGGGTCCTGGGAATTCTGCTAGATGGGTTACAAATACGAGGGCCTCTGTTTTGCTTCTGACATCCTGCCAGGTCAGTTATCCTCAGGGGGTGTGCTCTTGACCCTGCCCTACCCTGCCTAGCCTGGCTCAGTACCTGGAAGGGCCCCTGACCCCCACAAAACAACCACACACACCCTTTCCCTGTCCATGTGTGCCCCATGCCCACCACTGCAGGGACCCAGCTTTCCCCAACCATCCAACCATAACCACCAGCATTCCTGCTGGCTTCCCCAGCTAGTAGCTGCCTAGCCTGGGTGGGCCTTGCTGTCAGGTCCATCCAGGGGACTTGAATGAGGATACCAGGCTACGGTGAGGAGGAAGCCCAAGGCCTGGTTTACTGCCCAGCACTCAGGAACATCTCTTCTCTAGCCAGCCCAGTCCAGGATGTCCCCTTGCCTATCCTCTCACTGGGTGCACCCCTCCCACCCAGCATCTTACTGTGGGTGAGTCCATGGCATTCCTGTTATTGGCCAGCTTCACATGAGCACAGCACCTGTTACATGCCAGGCTCAGTCCTCAGCTCTCAGATCCAAACTGGGAACTGCCCAACACAGAAAGTCAATGTTCACCCAGAGCATTGGGGATGCAGTTGCCATGGGTGCCAAGGTCCTTCCTGGCCCACTCATGTGACCTCACAAAACACAAGGTATTGTGCATTGAGATCATCCTCTCAACTCAGCAGCTGGAGCTAAATCGGGAATCTGATCAGTTCTGCTATGACTAGAAATTCCACACAAGGGTTAAGATGGAGACTGGCAGGTTCTGGTCTTGGAGGCAGGTTCTCTGGATGCATCATCACCTGAGAAGAAATGCCCTTGGAGCTGGGTACTTGGATCAGCTTTTTAGACAGACAGATTGTGCAGGATGTGGGTACAGAGGTGGGATTCCATAAGTTGATGCTCAAGAGGCCACTTGGTGCAGTGGGCATAGCCTCCACTCACACCTCCTGGGTCTGTGCTCTGTGTGGACATGTGTATTAGTCAGTCAAAGGGGTGCCAATGCAAAATACCAGAAATCTGTTGGGTTATAAAAATAGTATTTATTTGGGGTAGAAGCTTACAGCTACCAGGCCCTAAAGACTTCAACTCAAGGTACCATAAGAGGTACTTTTCTCACCCAAAGTCATGTTGGGCAAGATGGCAAGTGAGATCTGTGAGGGTTTAGCCTTCTTCTTCCTCTTAAGGCTCCGTGTTCACAGCTTCTTCCCAAATCAGCTGTAGGCTGGGATAAGTCTCGTCTCTCTCCCAGGGCTCATTTATCTCGGCTCAGATGCCCTGCTCACTCCACAAGGCCAGCTGTAAATATCAGGCAAATGGCTCATCTCTCTTCCTGAGGCCTCTGCCATGTCTAATGGAGCCTTCTCTCTTTCCTTACATATCTGCTTCTCTGTATATTTATTTCCCAGGGCTCCAGCATTGAAACTCCAACTCTCTCCTCTGCCATGTTGTTTTCTCCTATCGGCATGGCCTGATCAAAGCCCTAATTATAATTTAATCAAGCAAAAGTGAAACCTCTGAAGTTAATACAATCTTATATGCCCAGAAGAACAGACCAGTTTACAAACAAAATCCATAAATAATATGGATTCCTCCCAACAGCCTTCCTCCCAGAGTCCCTTACAGCACAGAGCTTAGGCCCTGGGGTTGGCAGTGCAGTTAGGTGCAGATGCTGACCCATCACCCCACCCCCATCACAATGGGGTTCTCTCCCAGCTTTCTTTTTGTCAAAATCTTACAGACCTGTTCTTGTTCAATTTTTCTTGCAATTGTGTCTCATTGCCCCAGAGGTATTGACCCAAATACAACAGGGGGTGTTGGCAATGTTGTTATGGTAAACATGACAATTTCCAATAGAAGGGTGTGCCAGATCTTGTGCCATGAATGAGAAATACATTGTTCAGAGAGAAAGTTATTTATTGCAAGTGCACAGGCAAGGAACTGGGGGAATCTTCCCAAAACCAGTTCAAAGTGAGAATGGGAGCTAGGGATTTTATAGGCAAAAGAAAAAGAAAATTGGGTAGGTAAGAAAAAACACATTAAAAATTTAAAAAGGCTAGTGATGCTTCAGAGGTCTTTTGATGAGGATATGTACAAATTCTCAGTTTTGCATTGTCTCAGGCATATTAAACTTGCTCTTGGTTTCAGCAGCTTAAAAACCACAGTTTAGATATTGTTGTGCCTATATGCAAGGTGCCTATGTGCAAGGTCTTCAGGAGTCCTTTCTCACCCAACCACTCAAGTATATCAAACAATTTTTTTGGTCTCTGAGGAAATTTACAAATTTACAGGTTCTCCTGACACCATTCTGTCTGGTTTTGCTTTCAGATGAGACATTATCTTATTCCTGTAAACAAAATTGAGAAGTTCTGATTAATATCCTTTGGGGAACTAAGCGCAAAGAGTAAAGTTCTAAAATTAGATTAGTAGAAAACCAGCTCAATTAGTGTATTAGAATTTTCAGAGCTACTTAACTGAAGAAATTTTTAGTAAGCACATTTTCCTGCTATCAGTGTTAAAAATGAGCCCTTGTTCAGCTAATAAATGATCAATTTTGGTTATGCTATTGTCTAAAAGAAGTTTAGGTAATGAATCTAATGCCTGCTGCTGTGCAGCGCTAGCTCAAGCAGTAGATTCAGTAAGTTCTCCTGTTGTGATAGATAGATTACTAATTAAGTTTTCATTTTTCTTAACCTCAAGCCAAGGTAGCAGCAATCTGCCAAAAGAGGCAAACCCAGAATCATGAACTCCCTGGATAAACCCTTTTTTGTCTCATAATATATATTGTGGGGACTAGTCCAATGAGAAATTTCAGATACATTATGAACTCCTAAAGGTGAAGTGATGAGATGAAGTGCACATTGCCCAGACATTTAACAGCTATTAAGAGCCCAGACAAAAACATTATCAACCCCCCCAAATTTTTACAGGAAGGAAAAAGTCTTTAAAAAAACAAGAAATGATATTCATGCAACCTATCTGCAGGACAGACACTTCTAACAACCTGTCATCAGTAAGCATCATTGGAGTGAACCCTAGTTTTACAAATAGATACCTGGGAATGGAGTAAATTAGGAATTCAGTACAATCAACTAACTGTGATTAGTTTAGGGACTAAATGCTAAAAATTTCTGATAGTTTGAAATTAGGGAAAAATTAAAATGAATGCAAAACTCTAACCAGATTTCTTATAAAAAGACAACTGCATAAACATGGTTCACATAAATAAACTATGAAACATCTTGAATCTCAAAATTGATCAGATATCTGCAATTGGGATGCTATAATAGAGTAAATCTCCATGTATGGAGGAGAATAATGAGTATATGAAACTAACATGGGCAAGATTTTCATTGGATTTTATGACTAGAGAATTAGTCTAGGATTCATATGTAGACAAATGAAGACTTTCATGTATATGGATGAATGTTTTATAGTCTCTCATCTAATTCCCCACAGTAGAGATCTCACACCCAAAATAATTTCTTAAAATATAATTATTTTCAAGAATATTCCACTCACAGATCCACAGTGACTCAAAATGCATTAATTGACATGACAAAGAAACCATATTTCAGCAAACCACTGGGAAAATATTCAGTGACCTGTCATCTTTTGAACAAAATAAGCAGAATCATACAAGAAGTAAGTCATGTGAATGCACTGAAGTGCTATAGCCTTTATTGAAATCTCTATCTACAAACAAAACAAAGAAACTCACTTTGGAGAGAAACCATATGGTTGTCTTCTATGTGGGAAAGTTTTCATTAGATTTTTCGTCTTAGGCAACATGAGATAATTCACTGAGGAAAGGAGCCCTATGAATGTCATCTATGTGGAAAAGCCTTCAGTCAATATTCTATTCTTGGGCAAAATTGTAGAATACACACTGGAGAGAAAGTCTATGAATGCCATCTATGTGGGAAAGCCTTCATTCATTGCTCTGCCCCCAGTTAACATAGAAGAATTTACATTGGAGAGAAACCCCATGAATGTCATCTATGTGTGATAGTCTTCTTTCATTACTTTTCACTTAAAGAGCTTGAGAGAACTCACATTGAGAGAAATCTAATAAATATCATCATTGTGGGAAAACTTTCACTCATAGTTATGCCCTCAAGCAACATGAGAGAATGTACACTGGACAAGAACTATAAACATATCATCTAAATGGGAATATCTCAATTTTTCTAACCTTAGACAACATGGAATTATTCAGATTGAAGAGAAACCCTATGAATGTTATCAATGTGAGAAAGCCTTTAGTCAATAGTCTGACCTTAGATGGAATGAGAGAACTCATGCTATAAATGGTTTGAATATGAAAGACATTTCAGCCATAGAAGTCTTTTTAAAGAAGTCACTTTAAACACACCAGATAACTCACATACTGAGGAAACACCATGTTTGCCATCAATATGGAATTGTCTTTGGTCATCAGTACTACTTAAGATAACCTAAGGAAATTCATAAGGGAGAGAATCCATATGAATGTCTTCTATGTAGCAAAGCCCTTAGAAGATAGTCTGATGATAAACCATATGAGAGAACTCACAATACAAACCTAATGGGAGTGGAGAGTTGGAGAAATCAAATGTAAGGAATTTAATGTCTGTACTCAATATGGCAATTCCTTTCTTTATAATTTAAATAAAATAAGTGAACTACACAGGAGTGAAATACTAGGTCTGTAATCACTGTGCACTATCTTTCAGACAAACAGAAGCCTTGTGCTAAAGAAAACTCAGTTTAGGTATAACTATGAAAACATGAAATAAGAGAGAAAAGTCTTTACTAGGATGAAACCCCTTGGGGGAGTTTCAGAAAATTCATAATGGACAATGTTTTCAATGGGAAATCATTTATTCAGCATTTGGGGAGCTTATGGGCATCAGTTATCTTGTTTCTGTGAGGGCTATTGTTTGAGGAGTTTGGCCAAATTAGTGGGTATCTCAGGACTGAGTTATGGAGGTCAGTGGCAGAAATGCTATAGGTTTTGGAATAGGAAAATATGTGAAATTTTTGAC
This sequence comes from Cabassous unicinctus, assembly GCA_029593785.1. Lineage (NCBI taxonomy): Eukaryota > Metazoa > Chordata > Mammalia > Cingulata > Chlamyphoridae > Cabassous > Cabassous unicinctus. Next base: position 56,285 of record JAQZBX010004090.1, read on the forward strand.
TTGGAAGTCTTCTAAGGTAAATGAATATGGTTTTGTGGTTGCCTCTAATGGGTCAGTGATGGACATTTCCTTGAGTCAGTGATTAAATATCTGAAGAATAGGAACAGACCTGGTTGCTTTGTTTATGATCTTAGATGACACAGTATTTCATTTCAGTGAGTAGACTTTATCGGTGGGTGAGAAAGTCCTGCAGATAGTAATTCACTGAGCCAAGCAAAAGATCAGATTGTTCCCCTTGCCCCTTGCTAATGGCCCAATAGGGAGTATCAGCCAGAACCCACTGCAAAAATCTTGTTCATAATAAGACAAGTAATATATTCTAAAATCTACAAAACCCATAGGCAATGCTATTATGATGGTCCAGAGGTGGAAATCCACTCCTTGATCCTAATTTTGGGAAACATAAAATCTGGAGTATCTCTATATAAAAACCTTTCAGCTAATTTCGTACATAATTTTAAAAGACTGCTGAATGTTTTCTTACTAAAATTGGGACCATTAGATGTATTTCTATTCTCACCAGTACACCTCATATTTTATTAAATATTGAAAGACTGAATGCTTTACCCTAAATGGAGACCAAGAAAAGGATGTTTCTCTCATCATTTCAGATATATTTTGATATTATGGTGGAGTTAGTATAATAAGTCAGAGTGGAAAAAAAAATCAGAAAACATGGAAAAGAAAATTGTTTTTGACTACAGATGAATTGATTGGGTATCAGAAACTATTAAATTAATTTTAAAAATTTAGAGGTAATTAATCACTTTACTAACATCACCATGTCCAAAGTTAAAATAAACTTCAATTTCTATATACTAGAAATTTAATGAGAGACGTTGTAGCACTTTGGTATTATTTATGAATTCCACAAAGAGATATTGGATTATCTGAGTGTCTGTTCTTCTGGGTGTGATTAAATTATGATTAGGCCTTTGATTGGGCCATGTCAGTAGGATGTTGAGTCCCTGTGGCAGAGGATTTAGTGGGACTTTTAATGCTGGAGCCCCAGGAATAAAATGCACAGAGAAGCAGATATGTGAGGAAAGAGAGAAGGCTGCATTAGACATGGCAGAGGCCCTAGGAAGAGAGATAAGTCATTCACCTGATAGTTTACAGCTGGTCTTGTGGAGAGAGCAGAGCAGCTAAGCCTGGAGAAGAATAAGCACCACAAGAGAGATGAGACTTATCCCAGCCTACAGGTGATTTTGGAAGAAGCTGGGACCATGGAGCCTTAAAAGGAAGAGGAAGCCTGAACCCTTGCAGATGACAGTAGCCATGTTGCTCCAACATGTGACAACAAACTTTGGTGAGGGAAGTAACTTATGCTTTATGGCCTGGTAACTCTAAGCTTCTATCCCAAATAAATACACTTTATAAAAGCCAACATTCCTGGTATTTTCTATCAGCACCCATTTGGCTGACTAATACAGAAATACCCCATGTTCTGGGACTGTAATTCCATGGTGTCAGAATTTTCATGTCTAGTTCAGTGGTAGATCCACCCAGCAGCAGAAGCAGTCATGGGAAATTCAGTTATTTCATGTATGTCACCGAGGTTAAGTTAATTTTTCTCATCCTACAACTAGGGATCATCCTCAAACTCTCTCTCACTGGGATCTCCAGCCTCATTGGATGTGCAAAGCATCTTGATGCATCCTTCATTGGCTATGTCATTCCATAGATGTCTATCATGATATAGCCCTTGCCCTTGACATCAACATGAGTAACATAGATTTTGTCTTTCCACAATGCCAGTTGTTTCCATTAGCCCCTTTGTCATATCTGGGAACTTTTGATTCTCCAATCATGTTCTGTCCATTTTCCTGACATAGTATTGTTTATGACTCCCACCATTAGGTAGTAAACAGTTACATTGGGTGCTATGGTAATTTGTTCCAAGTGTTCCAGGGTTAAGCAGATCACCCATAGTTCAGCACATTGGGTAATTTTTCCCCAGTGCCATAGGTGGCTTATTGTCATTCTGAGGCTAGGTAAACAGCAGCTGCTGCCCAATGGATGCCAGGTTGGCTTTATCCATCAGTGAAACAACACCTGGTGGGCATCATTGATTTGGGGCCCTCTGTATTCCAATGCCAGGAGGGAGGGCCTTCATCTCAAATTGCAACAGGATCATTGTAGAGGGACACTTCTGTCACCACTTCATGCAAGCATGTCATTCTTTGGAGGCCCAGGCAAGCACAATCTTTAATTTACTACTTCCATTTGATGATACTCTGTCATTGGGCACATCCTGGGTGAGTGTTCTGATTACCCAGGACCCAGGATCTGATGGGGATTTCTAGACTCAGGAGGATCTGAGAACTCTTGGTAATCCTTATCCTTTCCATTTCAACTAAAGCCCAATAGCATATCAGAAGTTGCCTTTTGAAGGACCCATTCTGGGTTTTGTCTGGGAACTTTTTGGCCTAAAAGCAGCTCTTCTTTCCATATGACCCGATATAGAGGTGCCAGGAGGATGTGAATATGTGGAATATGTTTACACCAATATGCATATAGTTTAGTAAACCACTGGTCTTCTTTTTTGGTAGTGGGTGACTTTGAGGACAGTAATTTCTCCTGTAGTGCCTCAGGGGTCCAGTGCTGGTTTGACCTGATATACTACCAAAGAAATTGACCTTTTGAGCTGGGCCTTGCATCTTGTTAGAATTTATGGCCCAATCAAATTGTTGAATTGCATTTAACAATGCATGCAGTTCCTGGGAAGTTTGTTCCTTGCATTAGCCCACCAATCTGAAATCATCAGTATAATGGAACACTTGGAGTTCTCTGGGCAGGGGTAGCTTACTCAAATCCTGCCCCACCCATTGATGGCAGATAGTGACTGAGTTTAAATACTCATGTGGCAGTTGATGTTCCACTGTACATCTTGCCATTGGAAAGAAAATTGATTCTGGTTCTCCTCTCAGAGAGGGAAGGCAGAAAAGCATTCACCAGATCAAAACTGCATATCAAAGATCAGGGGAAGCCATTACAGTTTCCAAGTGTCACAATGTATGGGATTGCAGGTGCCTAAGGCAGCACTTCTGCATTCAAATGCCAATAGTCTACAATTAGTTACCATGCTCCACTTGCCTTTTCCACTGGCCACACCAGGCTACTATATGTGGAGATGGTGGAACAGAGCACAGCTGCAGAAAGAAGGTCTTTTATGAGTTCCTTTTCTCCACTAGGAAAGTGGTATTGCCACTGTTGCACAATTCAAGGAGGTGTGAGCACTGGAGGTGCTGAGTCCAACTCTCTCCAACAATGATATCCCAAATTTGTTGGAATTAGGGAGTTTATACTTGTCATGCTTGGGATGTGCAGTGGTGCATGATATCAGTTGCTAAAATGTATTCCATGGCAGGAAGCATGACCACAGAAGTAGTCAAAGGACAAAGGGATCAACAAACAGGGTAGCAGTATCCTGCCATTACCATACCCTTGTGGAATGCCCAAGGCCCCCCCTCTGCATCTACTGGAATGATATAGACTTGGGTGCCTGTACCCAACAATGCTATAAAGTTTTTTTCAATGCCCCCAAGTTGTATATGTACTGGACCATATGGCCTAGGGTCCTGGAAGATGGTCAGGGTTCTTGGCCACAATCCTCAGCTATTTTCAATTTGGCCATGTCTTGTTTAAGAAACTACTCCCAGTGGCTAGACTCTTCAATCACAGTTGAAGGTGGAGGCAGGAACTCTCTAACTGGCTCTTCCTTCTCTACTGCTCACATTTGGCAATTGGGGGAAGGAGATCTGGAAGAGGAAGATTGTCCCTATTGAGACTGTGACCCTCCTTCTAGTTTATATTTTTCCCAAAGTTCTCAGCTGGAGATCCTGTCTATATATGCTGGGTAGTGGAAGCTCCAATCTCATTTATCTCAGTGTGTAAACATCAAACCAACACCCTGGAATTCATGGGGAGTTTCTCAAAGTCCATTTATTGCCATCCTTCCTCCATAGAATGGAATCTGCATGCTCTAGGTCCCTCATCTGTGGATGATTACCTCCACCCACTCTGGTAGGGCAGAGGTTAACCTTCAGTTTAGCCTACAAGGACATCAGTTCTGTTTTTGCCCAAAATGCTCCTGTAGAAAAGGAATGCAAGAGAGATGAAGAGAATGGCCAAAAAATTAACCTGCTTCATTGCATACTTTCCCATGCACTCTGCTTACAGGACCGAAATCTGTGGAGCAAATTGCTCTGTGGTGCATCATGGGAACACAAGCTCAGGCACAAGAACAACTTTTAGTAAATAAACTCTTTATTCCTTGCACAAAACAAAGTGTCCAAAAGAGCAGGAAAAAGACTCCATCATGGCCAGTCTCCCAGGGAGGCCAACATATTGTTCCAGTGTTGGAAATTGGCAACTCCAAATGCTTCTCATTGGAGAGGAGAGACATGTGCTGTTTGAATGTTAGGTACTTATACACCAGAGCATGTGGGAAACTGCCAATGAGAGTTCTCAACTTGATAAGCAGCTGGGGCTACATGTTTCCAGTTTCTGAGTTTAAGGGATGTCCAGGGCATTCGATTAGACCTAAAATATGCACCAGGCTGTGGAATGGAAACATACTGAGGCAGGTGCAAACAATAGAAGTGGGAGTAGACAAGAGCAGGGAGATTGCCTCTAGGTGTGTCTCTGACTTCCTCAGCATATTAGATTCTCCAGTGTGGCCCCTGTAGGCACCAGTTATTGTATTTTGGGCTACTTTGTCATGTCCTGAAATAGTGTTTTTGCACATTGTAATATTAAATTTATGTGGGCTCAAAAGAAACAATCCTCAGAAATAAATCACACCATTTCATAACAGTAGTTATAAGGAAGTTCTTCCTGGGATGGCCTGGTGACATTTAGGCTTTCAATAAAAAGGAAGCATTTCTTCCCCAAGGTTGAGGCACTCTTTATGGGGAGTCCTTGGGCTTCAAAAGATGTCTAGCATGGCCAGTGAACTCTATCCTTCTTTTCATTTTCTTTTTTTTAAACTTTATTTTGTATAATTAATAATTAAAAATATAAACATTAAAAACTAAAAAGAAAACACACATTTCTCAATTAAATGTATTGGATACATATAAATTTTTTTTGAATCATACAATATGTTACAGAATATATTTGGTTCATAGTAATGCAATCATACAGTATTTGTCCTTTTGTGTTTGGCTTGCTTGACTCAACATAATGTCTTCCAGGTTCATCCGTATTGTCATCTGTTTTACGACTTCATTTCTTCTTACATCTGCATAATATTCCATCCTGTGAATAGACCACAGTTTTTTATCCATTATTCTGTTGATGAACACCTGGGTTGTTTCCAACTTTGGGCAATTGTGAATAATGTCGTTATGAACTTTGGTGTGCAGATGTGTTTGTGTCACTGTTCTCTGTTCTTCTGGGTACATATTGAGTAGTGGTATTGTGGGGTCATGGGGCAAGTCTATATTCAACTTCTTTAGGAACTACCAAACAATCATCCACAGTGGCTGTACCATTCTGCATTCCCACCAGTAAATAAGTGTTCCTCTCTCTCCACATCCTCTCCAACACTTGTAGTTCTCTATCTTTCTCATAGTGGCCATTCTGATAGGTGTGAAATGATATCTCATTGCAGTTTTGATTTGCATTTCCCTAATCATTAGTGATGTTGAGCATTTCTTGATGTGGTTTTTTTTTTTTTTTTT